>JADLZL010006116.1:0-148672 GCA_015844335.1 Chrysopogon serrulatus | reverse complement strand
AAATTCCGTAATAATAAGGTTATAGGCTGATAAAATCTTTTCTCTTTGTTTCCCGTCGAGGGCTCCAGGCCCTGTATTTTGCAAACAAATACATTCGGTTCAAGTCGTAGACCCGGCCAAAATAAATGCTCAGTTAGTTTTAGAGAGTTACACAAGACAACACGACGCTCATAACACGCACGTATACTTATCCCTATGAATATACGCACGCAAGCCCTACCTCGATGAGCAACTCCGAAGGACTGAGCCGGCAGATCTGGAGATTCTCGAAGTTACCACTGGCGCCTCGTCGTCGACGGGAACGTTGTCGCTTACCACTTAAAGCATAACGCCGTTAAATCCTGGAAAATCCTAAGAAAGGTGCGAGCACCAGGATTTGATTCCTGGTGGATAGCGTCCCACTGGACAGTCCTACCATTGGACCACAGGTTGGTCCTTCTATTCGTTCTCACTGGCCCAAATATAAACTTGCCGCCCAATTACAATTTGCCAGCCCAGCACAGGAGTTTCACGCCGCGAGCGCCTCTTCACCGGCGATGGGCATCCACCAGGTATGCGTATGCCCTACCCTGTGCGAAACCGAGCTCCCAAACCCTAACTTATGCTATTCACCTATTTCTATTCGGATCTTATCTAATTCCTGCTGCATGTAGTATACATATGCCCACTGCAAACTTCGTTTTTTTTTTTGGGTGAAAAGACTACCGGGGTGCAGCACACCCATTTTCCCTTTATTATTGGGCCAGTCCGTGCAGTGTGCATCTTGTTATATGATGACTACATGACCACCAATGAATGTCTGTTCATCTAATCTCATCTTGTCTTGGTATATATGATTACACCCATTGCCTAACTTAAGCTATTCACTAATGAATGTCGAGAGTTCTTTGTTGGATCTTGGCAATAACGGCTGCCCTGTCCAGTGTGACTGGAATATGTTGTTCCATTGTGGCTTTGATCTCTTCTTTCAACCCTGCCATATATTTTGGAAGCGAAGAATAACTCATCATAATGGCTGTTGTGCATAGTAACATCAAATTGCAAAGCTTGGAAAGCCTCGGTGTACTCTTCAACGGTCCCAGTTTGTTTCAACGCCAGCAGATCAGTGATGGCGGTCCTGAAATCATCATCCCTGAATTTGGCCTGTAGCAAAGCACAGAAAGCTGTCCAGCTGGGTACTGTAATGACTTTGCTTATATGCTTGCCACCATTTAGCAGCATTTCCTTCCAAATGCATCATTGCAGTTGTGACTTGAAGAGCTTCAGCAATATTGTAGATTGTAAAGTACTTGTTACACTTATCAAACCATATCCTTGGGTTGGTGCCATCAAACTTGGGAAAAAGCATCTTGGGCAAGGTATGGTGTGGTACTTGGTTGGTCCCGATGTCTTCTTGATGGATCAGGCCTTGTGTCATGGGGTCTTCTTGGCAAAGATGTTCTGGAACTGACCATCTTCAGCAGAAACAACAGAAATACCATCAGAGTGCTCTGACTACATGCCGTGCTCCATCTGTCGCAGATGCCACTGCTTGACCATTCTTGTATGTATACTTATTCATGGTGCATTCTTGTATACTTGTTTGTGAACTGGGTACATCTAAATTCTATTCACATGATCATGAACTGCATATCTGCATACTGCCGTCATAGTTATCTGGTTTCTATGGTTGTTCTTGTTTGTGTGTCAATTGCTAATGTATCCAATTTATTTAGGTACCAGTTGAGTTTTCTGAAATTTGGAGTCACCACTTTCAGTTGTCTTTTAGAAAAATGGTGTACCTTTTTTTTTTTTGACAGGGGAAAACCCGGCTTTTATAGAAAGCACAAGAAACTATAGAATGGTGTACTAGAGCTGATCCTTTTACCGATTATGGTTATATTGTGCAAAACTTTTTATTCGAGGTCTGTACTATGTAGCTTAGTGATTTAACATTACTTCGAAGGCAAACATTTTATCTCTTTTCACATTGTTATGCCATCATCATTTCTATGTAATTATCTGTTAATTGGGTGCCTCATCACCAACTTCACTGAATTTTAATTCAATAATATGCCATGGTCTGATGATGGAGCAGACAACAGAAACTTGATTTTCAGTAGTCGGAATGCCCCGTTCTCGACAAATAATCTAGTACTGAACAATATTTTTGCTTTTGCAGAATGCATGTGGACGTCTTGGGCCTGCAGCATCTTTGAGCAAGGTTTGTTTGATTGAAACTTGAAGGATGGCCCATGTTGCTGCGGGCACTGTGGCTGACAATGGCCTGAATGGAAATTGCACGGCCTATATATAATAATTGGCTTATATAGCTCATTAGTATGATCCTATGGACAGAGATTATATTAAAATATGATGTGGTTTATTGATGTGGATAACCAATAAATGTATATGTTAGTGGATGATGTTCCTTATTATATATGTGGATAATTTAGCTTTGCATGAAGAGATAGATTATCATAATGTTAGTAGATGATGTAGCCTGTTGCTATGGAGACAGACAGATGAGTGTTTTGTTAGTGTGCGATGTGGGTCACTGACATGATCGCTAGCATGAAGAGATGACTTATATATGATGATTTGCAAAAACAACAGGGCGTACTGATTAAGCCTTCATATGATGATTTGACTATCACCCTATATGTCAGTCGCCTCCAAATGTGCAAACAGATGGAAATTTCCAGGATTTGGTGGGCTCGTCTCTTTCATCCGCTATTGGAAAAATATCGCCATGGCATCCCGAAAGTGATATCCTCCGTGCAATTGCCGCTACGAAAATTCCTCTGATTGGATGGATACAAGTTTCAGTAGAAGGAGGCCATCAATCAAACGGAGAGACTTTGCGTACATACAGCAGCCGTCGTCATTCAACGACGTGACGTGAAATTGAGTGATCCAACCAGGCAGGCGACAGGAACATCCAATCCATGGGTAGACGAGTTGGGGCGTCGTCATTCGTCAACCCAGCGTCAATGAGTACGATTTGCCGATGCTTACAGCAGAAAGGAAATGACTCGGCCATGAGTGGACCGATTGCTGAGGCCAACGGATCAATAGTCAAAAGCCGGCCCCCATTCTCATTACTTTCATAACGCAAAAGCAAACATTTCCAGAGAAATTACAGACAGACAAGATAAAAAAGGAGAGAGAGAGAAGGAAATGGAACTACCAGAAAGCCCCAGGACTCTGCCTGAGACTGACTGTAGTAGCAAACTGGCGATGGCAAGCAATCTAAACCAACTTATAAGACTAAAAAGACCTTAACTGCAGTTAAAAGACCTATCCCAAAAGACATCAGTTCAATAACCTATCCCAAAAGACAGTAGCAGACAGTACTGCAAGAGCGAATTCCTTGGAGTCTTGTGGCTGCCCATCCGTTACCTGAAGACTGCTCTCCTATCCTGCGTATTGAAACGCTAAGAGCCCTTTTGTCAGTTGCAGTATGAGATTAGCACCTTTCACCAATTGCTCTTTATCTATCTTTCCGTATAGATCTGCTCAAAAATGCATCAGCGCACAAGCATGGCATAGATTTTGAGGAACATTGCTGCAAATTATGAGGAATGCTAGTAGCACCAGAGCATCTTGCAACAACTGAGCAATCAAAAAAAGAAATGTGATATTGTTTCATTTTCACAAAAGTCACAGCTGGATCCGCTCCAATTCGTTCTTCTAAGATTGTTTTTGTTTAATAAATCAACATCAGTCCTAAGCCACAGAAAGATCTTGATTTTATCAGGGATTTTCCCTTCCAGATTTGTTTATGGAACAAGCCATTGTCAGATTTTGTCAAACCACTGTATACTAATCTGACCTCGTGAATATATTACTGTTTCCAAGTTGCCATCCAATTACATAAGATTCCTTTGTTAACTGAAAGTCCATCTTATCATGCCACATAATGTCCCAACTAGCTCTTGACTCATGAAAGAGCCATCTTGACAGCAACAATAGGATCACCACCTCTAGCCTGAACTACAGTAATTTCTTTATTTTCACAATGGTCGCGCAAGTGATGGAATAGTACATAGCGCTTCCTCCATTAATTTGTTACAAGTTGCAAGACTTTTTTATTTTTTTCTAGATATATCGTTTTTTTCCTATATATAAATCTAGACAAAAAGTCATATAGTTTGAAACGGATAGAATAGATGTCCCACAGCCTATATATCATAACCACGTCTAGCTAAGTAAGGCAAACAATGTTTTTGACAATTTTTTTTTTTTTGACCGTGTGTTGCATGTCATGGTTTACCACAAAAGCACCTGCAAATAGTCTAAAGACTACAGAGACTGGATACCTAGTCAGAGTGCCTCGAGACCTATACATGCAAGAGTTTCCTTGTGAGAAAGCCAAATAGGTTCTCCTAAGTGCATAAGTTACTTGTTGCCCGTAGTCACAAAAAAAAAAAGTTACTTGTTGGCCGTGTATCAGGGAGGTGAAAGACAAGGCAACACTAGCCACCTCTAGGAATCAAGCATGCCTTATAATCAAGCTACTGAACACTTCTTTGCACGTCGGACATGGTGTTCCATGCACCATTTAGCGGTGTTGTTTTACGAACTGTGCTGACTAGCTAAGGGCCCGTTCGTTTGTCTGGGAACAAGCCGTTCCAAACATCGTTCCGAGTGGAATGGATTGAAAACTGGCCTAAAATAGCTAGGAACCAAACCTGGTCTGACCTGTTCCGACGCTGCCAAATAAGCCCTAAATGTATATAGTAGTGGAGTAGCATGCATATCCAGCGCAAATCTAGTAGGACAGATCTAGCGTCAGTGTGATCAAAGTCTCGAGATCTTTAACACCATCGAAATTAAAGGTCTACAAATTATAAGATGTTTTAACTTTTATAGATGTCGATATATTGATTCTAATAAGTATCTAGACATTATATAAGTAAGTATAAAAGTTGAATTGTTAATAATTAATTTAGAATGGCGGCCAGGCCGCGGGAGGGGGTGCTGGTCCTCGGCTCGGATCTGACCCCAGACTGCTGCGCGCTCGTGCACTCCGATCCCCGGCCACGGCCACGAGCGACGGCGTGGCCACCCGATGCGAACGCGGCAGAGCCGCGGGCGGCGCTCGACACGTCGGCACGGCGGCACCACAGACGCATGGGCGCGCGAGGGGAGACAGCGGCAGGCAGGCAGAGACGGCTGCGCTTTAGGGCTGGTCCCGGCCGGCCGACCGATCGATCTCGCTCGATGCATGCATGGGCAGGGCAGGGCAGGGCAGGGCAGCAGCGGTGCAGGCACCACACAGACGACAGCACCAGATCATCGTCCGTCCGTCCAATTACCTGTGGATTCCTTGCATTGGTCGATCGCATAATAGAGACAGCATGGAATCGATCGAGAGACGTACAGCCGGACAGCAGGTCGTCCCTGCATCACTGCACCTAGCTTATAGTAGCTTGTGCTCGAGATCCGCCGGGCGGCGGCCGCTGCCGTCGCGTCGTCGATCTACCACGCCCTTGCTTCCGCCAGCTAGAGCTAGCTAGCATTCTCGATCGACGCCATTAGGATTGAGATTCTTCACACGAGCATAGAGTACATACTCCTGCTGGAACACGGCTGGAATGGTGAATAATACACAGGTCATGCATGACTCATGCATCGAACTAGCTAAATGCATGCATCACCCTTTCGTTCCAGCGGGAGGTTCCAGCAGTGTTATTTATTGTTCAAGATTATCCGGCTCCATAGAAAACTGAACATATCGCTGTGGTCGTTCTATTTCACAGGCACTTACGTACACTTGAAAACTCGTACTCACTCTGTTCAAATTATAAGTCGTTTTGACTTTTTTAATGTCAAATTTATTGCATACTCTCTTCATTCTAGATTATAGGTTATTTTAACTTTTCAAGAGTTAAAGCATCTCAAGTTCGACCAAAATTATTCTAAAAATATTAATTAAAATTATAGAAAAATTACTAAGATTTGTGACATCAATAGGTATATACATGCTATAACAATAAAATTAATGAAGAATCTAGTAATACTTTTTTGGTATCATAAAATGTTAGTATTTTATTATATAAATTTGGTCAAAAGTTAAGATGTTTTTGACTCTCTAAAAAAATTAAAGTAACTTATAATTTATGATAGAAGGAGTATCTAGCTAATATTATATCTAGATATATATCAAATTTGATGTAGAAAAAATAAAAAAAAAACTATAATTTGAATCTAGGTAACCACATGCTATGGGAAGAACAGTACTAGGCTGCTATCATCAAATCAAAGGTGCTCGTTGGTAGCAGCTAGACGGCTGTAGCCCTCTGCGGTAGCATGAGTAGGTCGGTCGGGCCATGTTCCAATCCGGTTTGTGCCCAGGGTCTCAGGGTTCGGATCCGTAAGTCACATGTAGTGCTTTGAGTGAGCCGTGGGCCTGATGTACCTGTATGGCCTGGAAGCTAGGCCCATGGATCCAAAGACAGATCACTGTTAGACCTCGTCCACTCTAATGATCTTTTGAATTAGTTGCACGTGCCTGTCAATCGGAATATACGGATACTTCTTCCCTTCCTCATCAACATTACACGATGCATGCATTATTACATGAAACATGATTTTAAAACCATCAAAGAAACAAAAATTAATTAATAAGGCATGTCTCTGTTGAGGTTTCATGTGAATTTCAAAGACATTAAGAGTTTTATAGGAATAAAATTTATCTGCGCAAGTGGCAGATAAATCCGTTTCACGATCCTTGCCTTTTCCTCCCATTATTCTCTCGCGCACAACACTCCTCCGTGCTACCAGCCAGCGTGCGTAGCAACCACAGCGCGGCAAAGCGCACATGTCCGTAGATTTTTTTGAATCCGGAACTTTTGTCAAACGTGATCTAATTATATTATAGGATCGGAGTGACACGGCGTGTTAATAAGTCGTCATTCGAGATAAACAATGGAATCGAGACACATGCTACACTAGCTATAGAGACCAAGTTAAAAGTAACATCACCAATAATCCACCACCCAATACGATGGTTTCACGCGGTTGTTTATATTTTCCGAGTGACACGGTCGGTTACGTAAAAGTTTCTCATTAGTCGTTGTAGCTTAAACATGTCAAACGCTCCAAAAGACTTCTTAAACCAAAAGAGCTTATTACATTAATTATGCATGCCACTTGCCAACAGTATGCGAAGAATATTGACCAGGCTCGAATATATAGCACGGTCCACTAATACAAATCTAGTAATCGCTGCTGTCACAGGTTATCACCGCCGGTTGCTTTTGAACTACCAGTCATAATATATCACTCACGATTCATGGCCTACATTATTTGTACTGATGGCTCTAATCATATTTTTACTGCTGTTTTTATCGACCGTCAGTCAAACGTCTTCTAGAGAATCGTCATTACAAATGATTTACACTGGTTGTTTAGCCATAACCATCAAGCTCTAGTGTTTTTCTGCATTCGGGATAAATGTATGCATGCGTCTCCTATGAATTGAACTCGACCAACACCTCTTTGAACTCAGCACCTCTAGCCTAGTGTGTTACACCCCTTGCCACTACATCTCAGAGTCACTTCTGACTTAATAGCAAAAATATTTCTTTAGTATTCATTTCTGTAGATTTTGAAATGGAGATTTAAAGTCCAAAATGGATTCAAATAAAAAGGTCTTAACTGCAAAGTTTCAGGTCTCGTTGAAATCTACAGCTTTACTTTTGATTGTTTTCTCATCCGAGATCAATTGAGAAATTTAAAAAATATGAATTTTAAAATCATAAATTTTATGTGTACCAAATGATTTTAAATGAAAATGTTGTCAGCTACAAAGTTATAGATTTTTTTTGAATCCTACAACTTTTGTTCAGACCATCTCTTGTTCCAAGATCTTTGAAAACTCAAAAAAAAATCTAGATTATTTGTAGTAAGCTATGTTATGAAAACCACCACTATAAGTGCATTTTACAAACTGTTTTCTTAAGGCAACCACTAGCTGAAATCATGTATTTTACCGTCATCAAAAATCAAAATTATTTGTAGTAAGCTATGTTATGAAAACCAAAGGTGCTCGTTGTGCATTTTACAAACTTGTTTCCACCATGTAGGCACCCCCAGTACTATGAACCCTATTTTGGGTACTCATTACTTGTTTCACTATGAGTTATGCATTTCATCTAAATATGATTAACAATTGAATATTGCTTTATTAATCTAGAATTATCCTCCTAAGTAATCATAGCCTCTAACAAATGAGTTTGGATTATTTAATTGCTTAGTTGGCTAGTTTCGTAAGAAGTCGAGTGTGAGAAGGGAACTCACTCTCGTGTGTGTTGGAGCTATATCAAGGTAACTAATTACTTGAAATTTCCAAAACTTGACTTAATTTGCTCAATATGACTAAGTATCAACTTAATTTTAAGATAATTAAATTGATGATCAATTTTGCTAGTCTCTACTCAAGCGAGTGGTAAGGTCACCATGAGTGTTAGATCTCAAGTGACATAGTTCATTGAGTAGCTAAGGACTGTTCATGGGATAGAGAGTTTGAGTAACCACCCGTACAAACCACATGCCAAGGATGGCACTGCTAAGCCGAGTAGCTAGTGGCAACCGGTATTGTCATGGATTTAGCGTGGGGTGACGCAAGGTAGATGATGAGACTTTGTTACCTCGATGCCCTTTAGGGCAAGTACATTAGTGTTGTCTTATAAGTGGTCTCGTACAGTGCCACGTAATCTCGAGACGACTTAATAGACAATATATACAATGGTTGTTTTTTAAGTTGTCTCGTAGTAAATAATAGTTCTTTAATTTAAGAATAGAAGAAAAGGCTATTTTGTGAGTTGCATGGCAACAACAACTCATACAATGGTACATTAGTTGTCTCGTAGTCCTAAATCTTAGCTTATGAGGTGGTTGTTTCGCGAAACAACGACCCCTTTCTCTCTCACCTCTCTCTTTCCTCCATGTAGGCAAAAATCCTACGTGGCATTGCATGAGACGGACTATGAGACCGCTGACATGTAGCAATGTATTTGCCCTTAGGTGAAGCAATGGGAATGAGAAATCGTTACACCTTCTAAACTGTCCATGGGCTTTCTTGGTCACACTCATTGGGGGCTTGAGGCAACGCTTACCTGAGCGCATGGGTATGTAGGATCGTCATAGTCTTCCGTGTGGGTACAGTTGTAGCCTCTGCAAGAATTTTTCGTATAAGAACTAGTTTGTGATTTCGCTGCTCGGCTACAAGTGTCGATGAAATCGTGCGCATAAACTCAACAATAGTCTAGTTTTGGGTATATTAGGTTTAAAAGTCTTTTCGAAAGCCTGAAGTCCTTCGAGACAGGAACTATCAGTTGTTCTGACTTCTAGACTTAAGGGTGATAAAACTTGATGATGAGATGATACTAATATTCTTTCGTGATTAATTGACAGCATAGGTATATTTGTTTGAATAGATTATGAATGATAAGCACGTCATTCTTTAATAAACACCATGCTTTTATGCAAATGTACAAATGCCTATTAATTATTTTGCATCCACATATAATATATATATATATATATATATATATATATATATATATATATATATATATATATATATGTGTGTTGGAATTAAGTCATGCAAGTATGCAATTTACCTAAGATGCTGCAGTCAAGTTGTGTTTTCCATGTACATGACAATGGCAGTCATTTCATCCCGTCAATGCCAACAAAGTGGGTTATGGTAGGAGCTGTCCAATTAATTATGGTGACGCCCACGTGCAAGGCAACCACCCATTAATAGTTCAAGTATAATTTGTAGTATAGATGTGTTATCATAAGATGATTGTTGACACTCGTTAGCGTCAACTTTTACTAGGGCTTTTTACCCGAATGAAAACAAGAAAACACACTAGTCTAGGGCTTTATCTGACAAATTCCACGAGTTTTGCATATTCTGTATTTTCCAGGGTGATTTTCAGAAAAGCTAAAAAAGAGGGATTCTAGTGCAAAATAAGCACGAAAACTTATCTGCCACGGAAATATCACGATTGGGCTCAGGAACCATCTAGAAGACACCCGAAGCAACGGGACCCCGAGAGTAGGAAAAGTGGGGCCGGCCGGCCCCACCTTGGGGCCGCCCGGCGCCCCCCTGCTAGGGTTTTGGCCCCCCTTCTGGAAGCTTCCTCCACCGCCTACGAGGAGGCATCTTGGCCCTTGGTTACGTCGGTTTGATTCTGCGGCGCACGTCGATCCCACCGGGCTATAAATAAAGGGGTAGACCCCCTCCCTAAAGGCATCAAGTCATTTGGAGATCCATCCATCAAGAGCCTTCTCTAGTTCATCAGAGCATCTCTAGTTCATAGCTTTAGCCTAGTTAGATTAGAAGTAGAAGAGTTCTAGTTCTTCACGGGATCCGGATCCCCACAGCGTCTGTCTGCAGGCGGAGTTCGGTATAGTTCTAGTACTTTGCTCTTATTGTATTCAATATTATGATTCGAGACAACATTGTTCTTAATCTCTTATATATTCTTAATTGCAATAGTCATTATCTACTTTGATTATATGTCTAGGATAGTTGGTTTGATCTTATTGAATTCATGTAATTGCTCAGATAGCGTTTACCCAAGCGGCATTTGGGTAGATGGTAGACAATATGTAGACGTGGTGTCTAGATATCTTGTTTATCTGCGAGTGCACCCCGACACGCCGGGACGTGTGGTAGTCCGCGCGCAGTGGCAAATGCGTTGGTTCCTCTCAGTCCACCCTCCGTGCGTGGGACTAGCATGGGCACGGTCGCGAAGGAGGTAACCCTTGTGTCTTAATACCCTCATTAGTTGATGCCTCTTTACATGTGATAATGATATAGGGTTAACTTAACAATGATTGCTAGATGTAGTTGCACTAATTAGAGTTATTCATTGATGTAGTTATAGAATTACCTTAGTATTTATTCCCCGGTTTATCCATTGGCTAGCTATTGTTATGACTAGAAGAGCTCTAATGTTTATCTATTTATGATGACTGATCATCATTATTATTTATCATATATATCTTTTATCACGTGACTTATCCCTGTTATGAGTAGGATGCTAGTTATGGTTTGTCTTTCACATCAATAGTATAAGTTATAGTTTATAAGTCCTACACATAGACCTTCCCAGTGGTATAAATATAAATCGACAACCTGGTAGACTTCCCTAGGTAAAATGCTACAACGGTATAATTATCTGTCCGCTTGCAGAACCGATCTTAGTTTATATTCTTATCTTTATATTCATATCTTTTATTTCTGCCTAGTCATATTGAATACATATAAATCTATAGTTATTTCTTAAGCAATATGATTAAGGATGACAACTTAATTCATGCTTAGGAATGATAGTGATAAATAGGTGGCTAGTTGCTAATGACAAGTTAATTATATACCGACCATTTCTGACGTTGTTGCTAGGGGTAGGATTTATCTCTGCTTTTTAGTAGTGACGTTAGAAATGCCAACAAGCATTTTTGGCGCTGTTGCCGGGGAAGGTAGCTAGGCAATTAAGAACATTGATAGACTTATAATTAAGCATGTGATCGAAATAACCATTAACCCCTCGCTCAAGCGAGGATTACCCTTGTTTGTCTACTTTTATATCTTATGCGGGGGTAATAAACGACCGGTTTATGACCTTCCCCAAGCATGCCCCCACAAAACAAAAAAAGAAACATAACAAATCCAATGTTGGAGAAAGAGGTCGACGTCACAAAGACTTTAATTCATATCTCAAGTGACGGGAACAAAGATGTTGCATCACTCACAAATTCCAGCATGTGAGTCATGGTAAGTATGATCAAATAAAGGTGAGAAAGTCTTGCTCATGGACTTTAAATTCGATGAGTAGTTATCTTCTATATTCCACTGCATGTTACAATCCAAACATCCACCTCATTTAGTTTAAAGTTTTTCATCCATAACATGTTTAGTTCCATCCTAACTTGCATTCTTATAAATAATTAAAAAAAAAAACCATAATCATGCTTTTTTCATCTCTACTTGAATAAACTTCTACAGTACTTTCATGCTACTTGTATTTGCTATAGTATGTTTAGGTTTAGAAGTACCTTCATACACCTTTAAAATTGAGCATTGACTGTTTTCCTAAGTTAAAATAGACATGGTGTCTAGTTTAATTTTTGAATCATAAGGTGATCTGATCTTACTTCTAAAAGTTTTTTTGAATTAAGCAAGGTGCTTAGGTTAAAATCCTTTCCTGATTTAAATTGGACATGAGTCTATGTTGATTCATAAGCCGATAATACACTTTAGTAGATACTAGTTATTTTGTCAGACTAACCCCTATAGGAGAATTCTTAAATTCAATTTGGGTAAGTCAAGAAAAGAATTCACATATGAGATGAATCAAGGCAGATGATAACTTTGCACAAGAAGTCCTCCTTATGAGTATAAATATTTATTTATCTTTTGTTACAAGTTATCTTTGTCTTGAACCATGCTAGATTGCAACAACAACATAAAACATGATAGACACAATTTATGCTAAATAATCTTAAACCATATATCACCTTGATTAGCATAAAAAAAAAAAAAATAATAATAATAATAATAATAATAATAATAATAATAATAATAATAATAATAATAATAATAATAAAAAAAAAAAGAATGGACAATAAACCCTGTATTTCAATCTTGCTATTCCCTCGGGTATGTGTCCATTAATATTTTGCAGGAAGGAACAACTTTAATCTATTGGAGAAGAAGTTTTTAAGTGAGCATTATTGCATCTCCAATAGACCAGAACCCTCCTCTTTCAAGTAAGTTCGTCACCACTTACTTAGAAGGATGAAGATATGAGGTACGTTTGTCCAAACCTCATGCAACATGTAACTACAATTAACATCTCATACCATGTTGCTAATTTGTCTTGGTCATTTCTACCCTATGCCATGCTCAAACATAACTTGCTAAAAAAATAAAATAAAATGCTCCTGTGGTTCACCATACATATTCTTGGTTCTATGTGAATAAATACCTTTAGTCTTAAAAGCTTCCTTATTCTATTATAAGTATGCTTTAGAATATTACTTAAACATTATGAAAATCAAACATGCTTATATAAGAATTTAGTTGTACATATAGACTAACTCCTCCTACATAAAAAAAATTTAAATCATATGAGGAGACTATTCGTAGAATCAATTTAAGGTTAAGGGTATGCTTCAAAATAATATCCTCACTTTAACCTTGATGCAAAATTTTTGAGATAGTGGTGAGTCATTGAAAACATGAGCTATAAATTAATCTTTAACTCTTAGGAAAATACTATCCGTACTTTGATAAATAGTATATTCCTTCGGGTATGTGTTGTCCACTAACCCCTTGCAGAGAAGACATAATGAGAGAAGCGGGAGATCCGAAGAGTGAGAAAGGAGTACAACATTCAAGACAAGATGCTAATGAATAACCCATGATACAAGAAAAAAAAGAGAGAAGACCATTGAACTTCATTTACCCTTCATCATGCTCTAATAATGGAGGTAACATCTTAAGATAAGTGGTCAATTAATTTTCTCTTGGTCCTGGTATGCAATAAATGAAAATACAACCATGTTATAGTTACAACTTAATTTGATCAACCTAATTAAACTTAACATGATTTGTTCTCTAAGTTTATTCATAGCACCATTCTCTTAATCTCAGTCTTAACCAAGTAAGCTATAAATACTTCGTCTATTATTATTGATACATTATAAAGATGAACAGTCTTTCTAGTGGTTAAGTAGCTTTACTCTTTATCTCACAAGTTTAAATGTCATATTTATACTTCTAGTCCTCTCACCCATGATAGGAATGAACAATATGAATAATATCAATCTTATTGTGCCCAAGGTTAGAGAATGAATAAATTTCTGGTTCTGTTGGTGTTTCCCCACCAGCAGAGCCCATGCACTTGATCTCTACCTTGTCTTTATGGGCAGAACACACTTCAATTAAAGTGTGGGGAGACAATCCCCCGAATTCTCTAAGTGAAAGTTCTCAACTATAATAATGATGCACATAAGATTGACTTCGAGATGCCTACAAAAGAAAGAAAGAAGGTGGCACCGCCATTGGAAGCCACTAGTGGAGGCACCACCTCAATCCTTACCCTCAAGAGCAACTCGAAGTACTCAATGAACCACTGCAAGGAGAAGTCTAGTTCGAAGGACTATAAATATCGAACCCTCGTCGTGAGGTAACATCGGTAGTTATCTATATGTACTTTCTTGCATCGTATGATTTATTCTCTCTTTAGCATGACTACTTTTCTATATTAGCAATGCATAGAAATAATAAAAATAAATAGTCTTGCATTAGGCTACATTCATGCATCTTAAAAGCATTAAGCCCCATGTGAAACCCTTATAGTATAAAAACTGTAGGAGTTCTCACTGTGGTGGCATACAGAATAAAAATATATATCATGTATTTGCACTTTATGCATATAAACCCATAAAATCTAAAAAGATTAACTGAGCATCCTACTGCAATACTGCTATCTTAAAAATACTTTCAAACCTTCACAACAACCAATCCTCTAAAAACGGCTAATCATTAATGTTTTATCCTAATACCGTTCCACGAGTTTTGGTGTTTTGTAAAAGCTTTCTGCAGGATGACTCCAAGAGCCAGCTTACCTAGGAATCTTCATCTTCATCACCTGCAGTACACTTTTCCGACATACAGCTAACCCCTATGTGAAGGCAGTAACTTCTTGGGTGATGAGATTGAAGTATTACAGGCAACACTTGCTCTTATAAGCATGAGCTCCTCTGTGAGGACCACTCAGCTTCAATGATCAACCATAAGCAAACATCTAGCTTGGGGAGAGCATCCCCTAGTTATCAAAGACGGATAGAAGCAAAAAGAGAAGTAAACGAGATGGAAGGAGGCACGTGCGGCATCACCACGAAACGGGGTTTGGTGAGGTTATCTCGGGCGATGAACCCACCGAGTAAGTGTTCTCCTCTATCTAAGTCCTGTCGGTAGACTTTAAATTCCGTACCCTAGCCATGAGGTTAGAATGGTAGATATCTCATTAAATGCATTTACAATTTATTTAGCAGCATAATTTTGTTTACACATTAAAAGATATAAAAACAATAAAAATATTTACTTGCATTACTCATGGCATCACAAAGCCCCATGTGGATACCCTATGGTATTTTCGAAGGAACATCCGCTGTGGTGGCATAAAATAAAAATAATAAAATATAGCATTCATATTTAATTTCCTACATAATAAATAGAAAATTTATAAATAAGATAAAAGTGAAATCCTGTTTAAATTAGACAATATTAAAGCTAGCTCATAAAGGTGATCAATTACTCTTTGGCTGACCGCTAACCTGTTAACAAATTCGAGCCTCGAGTTTTGGTTTCTCTTTGTGGAGAGTATTTATGCAGGAATAACATCATAGCAAGGACAGAGTCTATCAGTGGCACCCACCAGGTCCGCTACTGGTTAGCTCACTCTAAAGGACATCTACACCAAGTATTGCAACCATCCAGCTTGGGGGAGGAGCATCCCCTAGTTATCAGGTGACTACACCTAAGCGATTTTTGAGTCTACTTTATATAGTCATAAAATACCAAAAATATGTGGGCACATGAAGGTCCACGCCTGTTGAGTCTTTTATGAGTCTGTGGTTAAATAAAATCTAAAAACCAATAAAAAAAGTCTTAATTAGTATTAATTATATTAGAGTATGTTTAGAGTCAGTCTAGACTAGAGTTAATTAAAAACTGATGAACATTAAAATTTTATCTTGGAAATGATGAATAGTTGCTCTGTTATAATGCTTACTAAGTACCTACTTGCCAAACTTAAAATCTCCCTGGTTCTAAGCATTGATATTTTAATTGAAGAATTTATTCTGAACCTTAATTGTGGAGGCATAAGCTTGCGCTAAGTCTAGGTAGTTGATTGATATGATTCATAAAGGTTGAGCTGCTATTTATCTTATTCCTAGCATTGCTAAGTTCTGGAGGTTTATTTTGAAAATCTAAAAATTACATGATGAGCTCTTGTATGACAAATTGTGAATTCCTACCAAAACCAGAATTAATATCTTAGAGGATAGGAAAACCTTTTCACATTCAAGCTGCTTGCTTTGCATTGAGTTCAGTCAACCTGTGTTGTATACCTTATGAGAGTCTTGTCATACTTTTAAAACCAAGAAACACTTGCACACTCCAGTCCACATATGCATTATTCCTACTTTAGAGGTAATCGCAATCATTCACCATATTTTCATACATGTTCATCATAAAATGTTCACCTTCTACACTGGGAGAGGACATAAAAATATACACTCACCCTATAAGATAACCCCTGTCTTTAATGCTCTAAGTCCTGATTATATCTCTCGATTCATTTATTGTATTCAAAGGATACATGTGGCTATGCAAAAGAAAAGAAAAAAAAAGGGGAAGAAAGAAAAAGAAAGAAAAGGAGAGTAAAAGATGGACAAGTGTTCCAGCAATTAAAACAATGGGTACTAGATGCCCGCCTCCCTAAATAAAAAGAAATAATAAAGATAGCCCATGTCTTTCCTGAGAAAAGTTTTAAAAGAGAGTCATTCCCAAAGAGCAACAGTAGAAATAGAAATTAGCCATAAATAACACATATGCACCTATCCATTATATTCCATACACATGCACATCTTGGTTTGATTGTATGCCTTGATTCTCTGTGGATCCACTAGTTGACTTTACAATACATGTTTTGCAAGTATGTCTATCCTTGTTATTGCCACCCCTATGAGCTCCACCATATATACCTTTAGCTATAGGAGGCATAACATCATTAATGTCTCAAGAGAGAACCACAAATACCACATACATTGAGAGACTTGAGAGAGTCATACAATTAAGCTCTGAGTTTTATTCTAAAAACTTATGAAAAACTCTGGAATGTTGGTATTGCAAAGAATTTGAGACGTAGTACTTAGCTTGATTGTTCTATCTTTCGATTGCTCAAGACTTATGCAAAAAGCCGTGAAGCCCCATATTACAATTGAAATGAGTAAGTTTGAAGGTTAGAGCATTCATTGTTTGATCCGAGGAAATTTTCGTTTGAAAGCATGTGTACTTTGGAAAGTATAACAATATTGTAGCAACTCCCCGATCTAAAGACAATATCAGCTAGGTTTAGTTTGTTTGCCAAGGACCCCGACAAAAAGGTAAGCTTGGGGGTATTGTTGACACTCGTTAGCGTCAACTTTTACTAGGGCTTTTTACCCGAATGAAAACAAGAAAACACACTAGTCTAGGGCTTTATCTGACAAATTCCACGAGTTTTGCATATTCTGTATTTTCCAGGGTGATTTTCAGAAAAGCTAAAAAAGAGGGATTCTAGTGCAAAATAAGCACGAAAACTTATCCGCGACGGAAATATCACGATTGGGCTCGGGAACCATCTAGAAGACACCCGAAGCAACGGGACCCCCGGAGGAAAAGTGGGGCCGGCCGCCCCCACCTTTGGGGCCGCCCGGCCCCCCACTAGGGTTTCGGCCCCCCTTCTGGAAGCTTCCTCCACCGCCTACGAGGAGGCATCTTGGCCCTTGGTTACGTCGGTTTGATCCTGCGGCGCACGTCGATCCCACCGGGCTATAAATAAAGGGGTAGACCCCCTCCCTAAAGGCATCAAGTCATTTGGAGATCCATCCATCAAGAGCCTTCTCTAGTTCATCGAGCCTCTCTAGTTCATAGCTTTAGCCTAGTTAGGTTAGAAGTAGAAGAGTTCTTGTTCTTCGCGGATCCGAGCCCACAAGGCGTGCATGCAGGAGCGCGGAGTTCGGTATAGTTCTAGTACTTTGCTCTTATTGTATTCAATATTATGATTCAGGCAACATTGTTCTTAATCTCTTATATATTCTTAATTGCAATAGTCATTGTCTACTTTGATTATATGTCTAGGATAGTTGGTTTGATCTTATTGAATTCATGTAATTGCTCATATAGCGTTTACCCAAGCGACCGCTGGGTAGATGGTAGACAATATGTAGACGTGGTGTCTAGATATCTTGTTTATCTGCGAGTGCACCCCGACGTGCCGGGGACGTGTGGTAGTCCGCGCAGTGACAAACGCGTTGGTTCCTCTGTAGTCCACCCTCCGTGCGTGGGACTAGCATGGGCACGGTCGCGAAGGAGGTGACCCTTGTGTCTTAATACCCTCATTAGTTGATGCCTCTTTACATGTGATAATGATATAGGGTTAACTTAACAATGATTGCTAGATGTAGTTGCACTAATTAGAGTTATTCATTGATGTAGTTATAGAATTACCTTAGTATTTATTCCTGGGTTTATCCATTGGCTAGCTATTGTTATGACTAGAAGAGCTCGATGTTTATCTATTTATGATGACTGATCATTATTATTATTTATCATATATATCTTTTATCACGTGACTTATCCCTGTTATGAGTATGATTCTAGTTATGGTTTGTCTTTCACATCAATAGTATAAGTTATAGTTTATAAGTCCTACACATAGACCTTCCCAGTGGTATAAATATAAATCGACAACCCGGTAGACTTCCCTAGGTAAAATGCTACAACGGTATAATTATTATGCAAAAACTTGTAAACCGATCTTAGTTTATATTCTTATCTTTATATTCATATCTTTTTTTTTCTGCCTAGTCATATTGAATACATATAAATCTATAGTTATTTCTTAAGCAATATGATTAAGGATGACAACTTAATTCATGCTTAGGAATGATAGTGATAAATAGGTGGCTAGTTGCTAATGACAAGTTAATTATATACCGACCATTTCTGACGTTGTTGCTAGGGGTAGGATTTATCTCTGCTTTTTAGTAGTGACGTTAGAAATGCTAACAATGATCATTTGGTTTTCACTACACATAAGTTATTATGTGTCTTTACCACATTCATATTGTACAATTAATTTGTTAAATTTGTAATATTTGTAATATAAGTTTCCGCTGATTTATATAATTATTTTTAAGATGGAATATTGATTTATGATGATTGTTGTAGTATGATATTCAACTAGGATCTTGGCATTTGGAGATGTGGATGGCATCCCTGGGGATCATCGAGGTTGATTAAGTGGATGTTATTCGATTTCCTTTGTGGCTTCCTAAAAATATGAATCTAGGCAAGCATTGGTGGTGAGTGAATCATGGGATAAATCCTTGTATCTTGTGTATTGTGCTTGTTCTTCTATTAATTGTGTTTGAATTCATACTTTAGGGTTTGCAGCCGTTCTACTTTCTTTGAGACAGTCAACACACTCCCCACGAGGCTTGTGTATCAATGGATTCTAAGTTTATTCATTCGATTTTGTTGCAATTTTCTGCTATGTTACATTGAGGCTCCGCGTATTTGTGCGGGACCTCTGCGTCGTGGAGGTTTTACAAGGATGCACGGAGGCTTCATGATTTGACAGTTTTAGCTGAGATTGTTCATTTTAGAAAATAGACCTATCCACCCCATCCCCACTCCTGCCCCTCTAGGCACGTCCTACATCCTTTCAGGGTGAAGATGCAGTCGAGAGAGAATGAGATGGACTGTGAGAGGGAGAGCGGAAGGGGGGCCAAGGGTTCGCCAATATATACTCCATGGTTGTTAGCAGGCTAAGATGGGCCAAACGTGTCCTTATAGATATGATAGCAATGCAGATATTATGGGTGGATACAAGGATATTCCTAGGTATTCTCAAGAATACTCGACTTTGTTTATGTAATCTTAAGTGTATATGTATGTATCCTTATATGTATCTATATCTATATCTATATCTATATCTATATGTACCTAATATTAAATGGCCAAAATTTTTTGTGCGTGTTTGCAACATACAAGCACGTTTGCTAGTATATAAATGTATAATAAAGTATCCTCTTTTGCAAGTGAGCGATAACAAATGTGAGATAATTTCTCAATCCCCATCTCCAAATTCAAACCTTAGCCAGCCGGCATGGGTGGGCAACGTGTGAGTGTCCCAGGCTCCAGAGGGCACGGCCCTCAGACGTGCAGTGTGAGCATATGACGGCCTTTGATCTGTGCCTAGGGACTACTCTCTCGGGTCCATTTTTTTCCGCGCAGGTTAGACTGACATGGTCTTTTAGATTACACTTTGACCATTCATTTAATTATAATTATAAATTTATAATTACGAATCTAATCATATAAATTTTAAAATTATTAGCTTAATTATTGGTCAAATTAAATTTTTTAAATTTGAATCATGATATACCTGTGCACCACATAAAATGGATCGGAGAGAAGTACCCAATAATGTTCAAAGGGCTCCGCCGCTGCGCCGGTACCCAACAAACCACTTACAGCACATAAGCACCTTAAAATTAACGCGCGTCTCACTCATACTTTACCGCGTGTTTTCTATTATAAAAGCTGACCATCGGGAGGAGCCGCCGAGGGAAGGGAACACACACAAACACACAAAGAAGTTTCTTCCTAGAGAGAGACAACACGGAGCGCTCTCGCTCGCGCATGGCCTCCATGGAGTACACCAGCCTCTTGCCTCTGACGCTGCTGGTGGCAGGGTGGTGCGCCGTCGCGGCGGCGCTAGTCTTGGCCATTTCCGCGTGGCTGCAGCGGCCGCGCCGCGTCGCGGAGGCCTTCCGTCGGCAGGGCATCGACGGCCCGCCGCCGCCGTCGTTCCTGTCGGGTAACCTCTCGGAGATGCAGGCGAGGGCGGCCGCCGCGGCGGTGGCGGAGGCCGGCGGCCGGGACCTCCAGAAGGAAGGCTTCGACGACTACTGCAAGAAGATCTTCCCTTACTTCGAGAAGTGGAGGAAAGCCTACGGTACGTCGTCTCCGTCAAATCGTGCGGCTTGTTATTTATTATTTATTATATATATAATAGTACTTCGTGCTTAATACTCGATCGCTAGTGATTTCTTGGATTATCATGGGATCGCCGTCGTTGTTCTCATGCAAAGTATGTAGGTTCTTGCGCCAGAGAGAGAGAGAGAGAGAGAGAGAGAGAGAGAGAGAGAGAGAGAGTATTAATTAGTAGTAAGTTCTAGCTAGCTTGTTGCCACCTTCTTCAGCATGGGTATATCCCATGTTAAAGATTTTGTGCCTTATTAAACCCAACTTGTAGAAATATAGATGAAAACATCTCATCTCAGTTTCACATGAACAAATCCTTGTGGGATTTGTACTATAGCCCCAAGCAAGTTGACCATATTAACTAGTTGTAGTTTAACAATTACTGCATGCTAGTAGGAAGATTTGCAAAGTCACTGCTTACGACACACAAGTGGGCGAAAATAACACTGCACCCCTACCCAAAGGGGTTTGAGTTTGTCAATGAAGTCAACATCAGAAAGCTAGCAAGCAAGTTAAGGGAAAAAAAAGAAAAAAAAAAACAGGGAGAATGAACAAACAAATGCAAGATACAAACTGGCGCAGTCAACTACTGGGTGTCCAGGTTCCTGCTGGATCATCACCAAGTAGTACTATAATACAAGTAATAAGAAATAAAGAAATTAATAAAAAATCTTTCAACAAAAACTATTATATTATAGGAGTACATAATACTACCTCCTATATAGGAGTACTAGTAATTGCAGACAACACACAACCGCCTAGCTACACCTATAGGTAGCTAGCTAGGTATGGTATGGTAGCTGCGGATAGTAGAGAGTGGCCATGTGGTCAAACTGTCCTGGGCGGCTGGGCATGCACTCCAGTCTTGCTCGGCCGGCCCGGCCGACCTGCGCATATGCATGCACGTATTAATTGCCGGGGGTGACCGGGGGTGAATGAATTGGCATGCCTCGGTTTTTTGGGACCGTCCGGTTTGACCTATCGGGCTTGCGCGATGCATGCCTAGCTACCGTCACTGGCTGCTGCTGATGGTCCATTGTTTTCTCTTTTTTTTTCTTTTTTTCATGGGCTGATGATGCCTGATGGGCAGGCATGGGCAGCTGCACTTGCACTGGTTAGATTGTGTGCATGCAGCAAACCACTGTAATTATTAGGGACTAAAAAATAATGTTGTTATTGTTCAAAGTTCTAACAGTAGTGGTGTGCCCTGTAATAAATTACTCCCTCCATTCATTTATCTCCTTCATCTAAGAAAAAACTTTTATTCTAAAATCTCCTTTATATTACCTTGGGACTTGCTGTCATTTATTGCTCCTTTGCTGCTGATTGGCTACCACTTGCAAACATTTATTGTCTTTTTACTGTTTATTGGCTGTTTCTTGCCTAATTAAATGTAAACTCTGAGTGTTTTTATTCTGTTTCTTGGTCACTGTGCTGAAGGCTAATATAAAGAAGATAAATGAATAGAGAGAGTAAAAAGAAACAGAGTAGTATTCATCTGGTCTCTTCGCTAGCTATAGCCAGCAGCCATCCCATCAGTGACTGTGACAAACACTACTGAATAAGTAATTGCCCTGGCAGAATCATCCGATCTAATTCCAGTATATTATAGTCGCCTAATCAGGTAGGATTTCCGTAAACGGGCATGCATGCATGTTGCCCTTAGCTGTCCAAGCACGCACACCGATCAAATAAAGCTTCACTTCGATCGGGGCTTTCCCTCTTCAATTCTGAATCTCTTGACGACGTCGTCGCCCATGCTTATCCACTGCATGCCTGCCAAAGAAAGAGATGGAGTCATCTCTGCCGGACCGGTACGTGGTGCTTGCTGTCATATAGAAACAGGATGTGGTCAGCAGCCAGCTGCTGCATGCTATATAAACTGACCACAGCTAAACGGACCACAGCGATGTGTGTGAACATGCATATTGTAACATACGGCAACCGCATGTATGTATCGATATGCATCTGATGTAATTATATATAATATAGTTCCATATATAAATGAAATAAATATTCTATTTTTATATATAGAGGATT
This sequence comes from Chrysopogon serrulatus, assembly GCA_015844335.1. Lineage (NCBI taxonomy): Eukaryota > Viridiplantae > Streptophyta > Magnoliopsida > Poales > Poaceae > Chrysopogon > Chrysopogon serrulatus. The sequence goes on along the minus strand of JADLZL010006116.1, from coordinate 125,799 downwards.
CCCCCTCCCTGTAGTTTCGGTGTTCGGTATGCCCTGCATATGTTCGTTGAAGAAGAGAACTACTCCCTCCGTCCCAAATTGTAGTTCGTTTGACTTTTTCAACCTTAAGTTTGACCACTGCCTTATTCAAAAAACTATGCAAAATATCATATCTTTTTTTTATGTCTTGATTTACAAATAAAGGTTCTTCAAGAATGACTTAAATTTAACTACAATTGCACAAATTTTTTTTTGATAAGACGAGTGGTCAAACTTGAGGTTAAAAAAGTCAAACGAACTATAATTTGGGACGGAGGGAGTAGAATACTAGGTACTCTATTCGCTGATGTAGTCTCCATTGGTATATATAGGTTAGAAGAACAGTTCAAACCAGATATATATCTATATATATGTGCGGTTGGAAATTCGGTGCATGCATGATAGCAAGCTGACTTGTTGCGATAAACATAATAACTAATGGCCTCTCCTACGTATTATATATTTCTAGGTATAATAATATAACTGAACATGAAATAATTATGGAAGTAAACAATTAATATTTGTAGTCGACGTAGCTTGCTAGTATGATAAAAACTTTTTTTTTTTGAAACTTTGCTAATATAATAACTAGTACGTACAATATAGCCCTGTCCCGGCCGTGTTAGCGAGTGAGAATGCATACCATATTTCCCGTGCATGTTAGGTTTGTTGAATAATAATATGCAGCTTGATGGAAACTTGGATCAAATTTTATAGTACATGCATGCGTGTATCTGAAGACTTGCTTACATCTTGCATTCATGCGTGGTGCTATCTAGCTTGTGAATCCAGTACTCTCGATTTCTTATTTCCATGTCAAACCCATCTTATTAATTATTGAGGTTAATTATTAGCTTTATTCTTCATCATAACATGATCGATGTGGACTAATAGAAACATTAATTTTATGATGTGGCCAACGTACGTAGGATGTGATTATAGCAATAGCTAGTATACAGTATTAGTTTGGTAATATAGTTTTCATTTATAATATAACAATAGTATAGTACGTAGTAGTAGTACTACTACTACTACTTGTTTAACTTGTGTGTGCTTATTTCTCCCCTAATTCAAGTAAAGGCCGTTTGACCAACTGAAACATATACGGAGTATAGCTATAAATTAAACTATCCGGCCCTTTAAGTCAGTCTTAAACTATAAACTTCCACAAAACTAATTTATCAAACAACACGTACAGTTCCCCCGGCCCGGCCGGCTCATATATTCCTTCTTTCTCAAGACACCAATAAATAATGAAGCTAATTTAATATCGATCGATGATGACGCGCCCTATAATCATCAATCAGCCAATGCAATTGACTTGTGGTTATGAACATGTTATAAAATCAGCACACACATGATATGATTTCCAACGGCTTCAAACAATTCAACCACTAAATAAAACAGTGGCTACAGGTACCCCGTACACGTACCCGCCTTGGCCAGGGCCCCAATGCATGCATCACTCCTGGTGGTGGATCAGACGTTGTTTCCTGTACACGCATGCTGCCTCCCCTACAGTGGCATTGACTAGGTTATCAGCCCTAACCTCTAGGGGCAGGGCTCAAATGGCTCATAGCTCAGCTACTAGTAGCTAGCATTCCTAGTCGTCCTGTTGCTAGCAGCGCTGACGAAAGGATCATGCTCATGCATGCACAATTTGCAGACAGCGCAGTGTGCTTGCATTGCATGCACACATGCACTGTGTTATTATTGGTACTGCAACAACCTCTCATCTCTCTCCCTCTCATCTCTCTCCCTGTCTCGTTACCTTTAAGGACGTGCGTGGGGGACTCAAGTCTGGAGCTGAACATTTCTTTGCGTCCTCCTCCAACAAGAACTCCACATGGATCTGATGCACGCATCGTGGCCACCTGCCTGCTCATCCAGGCCACCTAGACCTAGCTAGTACTAGCTAGCTCAGGTTGATCTCGTAGAGTAGTATGATGCAGATCAATCTTTTTATCGTCTGATTAGCTTTTCAGAGATCTTTTCTTTGGCTAGGTTATCGAACATGCGTCTGTCTAGCAGTACGTACGTGCATCTGTGCTGTACGGTGATGTCGTCTCACCATTTGCACAATCGCAGATATATACTCCCTCCGTCCCTTTTTATTTGTCGTCATGGGATGCGTGCCACAAGTTTGACTTGATTTATAGAAAATACATATAATATTTATATCTCCAAATAATTTTGTTAAAAAACTAGATCCAAAGATCTTTCCGATGATATTAATTATGATACTAATTGATGATATTTATTATTTATTAAAATTACCGGTATTTATGTCTCGGAAAGCGAAGCGACAAATAAAAATGGACGGAGGGAGTAGATAGGTACATATATAGTGACGTGGATTCATATGGTGTGTCTATTTGGTTTTATTTGTGTATATATATGCAGTGTGTAACACTAAGAAGCATGAATCCGGCCGTGAGATATTTCCGCCACAAAGGACAGTAGCATACTAGTGTCCCCGAGATACATAACATAGCATGCCAAATGAATCGTTTATAAGGAACATTAGTCGTCCATGCATATGCGTACTAGTAGACTGGCCTGCTACTGTCCTCGACACGCAACTACATTTCCTTATCACACGCCGGTCTAGGCCAAGAAGGAGTCCCTTTCACGTATGAGATATTCTCTCCGTTCCAAATTGTAACGTGTTTTGTCGTTTCTGTAGAAGGGAGCATAGTTCATACTATACATCTAGATATCAATTATGTCCACATATATTATCATAAAAATTTTGCTTTAACTTTTTTTGTTACATCAACTTTGTTATATTTAGATACATAGCAAAATCTATGAAAAATGTTACAACGTCTTATAATATGGAAGAGAGACAGAGTAGTGACAAATGCACGCGTCTCAAAGTGGGGGAATTAAGAATACGCCCTCCACGGTGTGAAATAGTGTTCCACAAAAATAGGCCCCATGGTGAGGGAGTTGGATCTATTTTTCAAACATTACAATGTGCTGGCATCACTAATAGTGTCCAAAAGACTAGTTGTATGATACTTCAGTTGAAAAAAATGTTGCATGCTCTCCTCACTATATATCGTTGCTTCTCTCTCCGCAACACAAAATAGGCACTGGAGGAACTACGTTCACCGCTCTTCTTTTCTAGCAGCACTCAGGGTTGAAATCCACTACTCGTAAGAATGGTGTTCCAATCTTCTCTTTTTCTTTGGCACCACTTAAGAAACACATTATGGAGGGCCTTAATATCACCGCGCGCAGCATGCAGTGAATGGTGAGACCAGCAGCAGCTGCATGCAAAAACCAATAGGGCATGCACGCGTACTACGTGGACACGACGACGGACGTCATGGCCGACGTATACACGGGTCTCGACGTGACGCGCCCGCGCGCCAAGGACGAGGTGAGAGCTAGCGCCCCCCCGATGCCGATGCCGATGGCCGATGCCGATGCGCTGCAACGCAACGCAACGGCCTACTCCTGCTGGAGGCCCGACCGGGCGTCCCTGTTGGATCGGTGGCGATTCCGATCCGCCAGTACCAGTAGGCGCGCTGGTCCAGGCATTTGCATGATGCCATTGCCATTGCTATGCATGCACGCCACTGGCCACTGCACGCCACAACCATACTACTACTCCTATAGTATCTCTGACGACGATGATCCACACATCTCCACCGATGGATGGATGGATGGATGGATCACTTCTTCGCCAAGCAAAGCAACGACCTCAGATCCTGATGGTACGTGTTTGCTGCACCTAGACATGCTCCTAGTCCTAGGTAGCTAGGAGGAGTATACGAGATCGACTACTGTGACCACACGATCGACAGGGGCAGCTAACTGCACGCAAGCATGCGATCGAGATGGCCAAACCAAGGAGGAGGAGGAGTATAGGAGACAGGCCGGACTATACATAGTACAGTAGTAGTACGTGATTGCTTACGATGTCGGCGAGACCCAAGCGGCTTATTCGTTCCTACGTTCACATCTCGATCTCACGTACGCGACGCAGACACATTCAGGTACTAGTAGTAGCTAGCTAGCAGACGGATCCATATGATGCGAACGAATTGAAGCAAGCGGCGGCAAGCCGGCCGGCGAGGACGGATCGGAGGACCACTAGCTGCACCACGGAACGAATGAAATGGCTGCAGCTGGCCGGCGGCGAAGTCAGCTAAAGCGGGCGCGCGCTAACTGCATCAGCAATTCAGCATCATGCGGGCAGCTCTCGATGTGGAGAACGAATTAATCCCGGTCAAATTCAGTGGAGTGTTCACTGATCTCAGTCAAAGATTCAGCTGCTCAGGAATATTCTCGCAGCTCCACACTCCGTCCTTCGCTTCCCTTCCCTTCCCTTCCAGTGGAGTGTACGGATCGGAGTGCGTGATGACTGGCGAGACGGTGAATTTCAGGATCGGATCTTCTTGCCAAGATACCACGCGGGACAGTCAGTGCGTGGGCCAGCTGGCCGGATCCACACTGGGGAATGTGTAGCTTTGACCGCAGTTTGTTAAGGCCAGGCAATCGGTGCCCAGGATCCTGGATCTATATATACTACTCCACAACCACAAATATACTGAAATACTCCCACAATCCTAGAATACTAGGTCCTGTTTCTTGAGAAGTCAAATTTTTACATTTTGATTAGATTTATAAAAAAAATAATCCACATATTAGGTTAGCAAGTATGCATCATAATGCGTGCACTGTGCATATGCAAGAGAAGGATGATACTACCTCTGTCTTAAAAAAAAAGCAATTTTAGGTGCGTTCTTTGTTTAAGAATTTAAAGTTTGATTAAATATGTAGGTAAACATATTAATGTTTATGGCATCAAATATATTATACTGTGAAAATGAATCTTAAGATAAATATAATAATATTTATTTCGTAACATAAATGTAAATACTTTTTTTAAGCTAAATTCAAGATACGTTAGGACTGTCCCAGAGTTTAATTTTTCCTGAATGGCGTTAAGTAGGCATTAGGCCCATCGCATTACTCTCGGCCCACAGCACAAAGGCAGCGTCTCAGCCCAAAAGGAAACGGGTCAAAACAGCTGCCGCGTGGCCCAGCGAGCCCAATCAGACGACCTCACTTCGAGCCCAAGAGCATTCATTCCCAGTTCATTCATAATTCTTTTCAACAGCTGACCCGCGCGGGACCGGCTTTGTGTTTGTGTTTGTGCAGGCGAGACGTACCTGTACTGGCTCCGCCGGCGGCCGGCGCTGTACGTGTCGGACCCGGAGCTGATCCGGGAGATCGGGCGCTGCGTGTCGCTGGACATGGGCAAGCCCACCTACCTGCAGAAGGGCCAGGAGCCCCTCTTCGGCCGCGGCGTCCTCAAGGCCAACGGCACCGAGTGGCATCGCCAGCGCAAGCTCATCGCCCCCGAGTTCTACATGGCCAAGGTCAAGGTAAGCAAGGCAATACCGTCAGCGATCGCCGCCGCCTGCCGTCCGATCGACCTCGGCATCCTCGTTTGTGTATTGTGTTTGATTAGTTCGTCGTGTGCGCCGCGCAGGGCATGGTGGAGCTGATGGTGGACGCGGCGCAGCCGCTGCTGGCGTCGTGGGAGGCCAAGGTCGCGGCGGCCCCGGGCGGCGTCGCGGAGCTCGACGTGGACGACGACATCCGGAGCTTCTCCTTCGACGTCATCTCCAGGGCCTGCTTCGGCGGCGACTACCCAGGGGCGGGAGATCTTCCTCCGCCTCAGGGCGCTGTCGGGGCTCATGTCCGAGACCAGCGTCATCTTCACCATCCCGTCGCTCAGGCACCTGCCCACGACCAAGAACCGGAGGATCTGGAAGCTCACGCACGAGATCCGCTCGCTGATCCTGCAGCTGGCGACCGAGCGCAAGTCCTCGGGGCCGGCGCCGGCGCCCGGCCGCGACTTCCTGAGCTCCATCATCGACAGCAGCCGCGACGAGCCGCGCGCGGACGACTTCGTGGTGGACAACTGCAAGAACATCTACTTCGCGGGCCACGAGACGAGCGCGGTCACCGCGACCTGGTGCCTCATGCTCCTCGCCGCGCACCAGGAGTGGCAGGACCGCGCGCGCGCCGAGGTGCTCGACGTCTGCGGCGGCGGCGGCGAAGGCGGCGTCGCGGCGCCGGACTTCGACGCGGTGGCCAGGATGCGGACGCTGCACGCGGTGGTCCTGGAGACGCTGCGCCTCTTCCCGCCGTCGTCGTTCGTGGTGCGGGAGATGTTCCGCGACATGCAGCTCGGCAGGCTGCGCGCGCCCAAGGGCACCTACCTCTTCGTGCCCGTCTCCACCATGCACCACGACGCCGCCGTCTGGGGCCCCACCGCGCGCCGCTTCGACCCCGGCAGGTTCCGCGACGGCGTCGCCGCTTCGTGCAAGCACCCGCAGGCGTTCATGCCCTTCGGCCTCGGCGCGCGCACCTGCCTCGGCCAGAACCTCGCGCTCGTCGAGGTCAAGGCGCTCGTCGCGCTCGTCCTCGCGCGCTTCACGCTCGCGCTCTCGCCGGACTACAGGCACGCCCCCGCGTTCCGGTTCATCATCGAGCCGGAGTTCGGGCTGCGCCTCCGCGTGCGCCGCCGCCGCCGCATCGGCCACCAAGGCCACTGATGCTCTGATGCTGATACGTACTACGCGAGTACCAGTAGATGTTCAGGTGTTTGGAGTTGCGTTTTGTAAAGTCGTACACTAGCTAACATGTGAAAAAAAAAGGAAAATGCAGCGTTTCTTTTCTCGAATACGCAAAATACTTGCGCATCTTTGTAAAGAAAATACACCGTTGAACACACAAGCAATAACAACAAGGTTATTATACGTACATGCAGACCGAAGAACTTTGTCAGCGCTATGTGAATTAGCACCCGGCAACCTCAGTTTCAGTCCACGCAAACATATCTTCTTGATTCAGTTGTTTAATGGGTACATCAAACTACCAATACACATTTGTAAATTCATGAGAAAACAGGAAAAGTGACTTGGATTGGAGGCCAAATCACTGACAAAGCAACGTGTTGTGAAAAGTTTCAGAAATCACATCAGGGACAGGGATGGTTTCTTGGCTGGGCTCTCTCGCTTGACGCACGAGCAATTGCGCACATCACGGTGGCGAGACCGCGAGAAGGTGCTGTGTGCATCTTGAATCCATTCTCTTTTGCTATACGCGTTTGGTTGAGTGAACAAAAGTTCGACAGGGACGCCTGTGACAGGTGTCCTGATTTCTAACTTAGTATAGTACTAATAAAACCCCGCAGGTTGCAGGGTTAAAATCACGAAAGCGCAGTGGAGAGACTGATGGCGAATTTGACATCTAGCAAGCCCGGTACACAGCAAGTTCATACATACACAGCGTTGTACCGATGTGAAAGTATTTTGATTGGTTCGAAAAATGTTGGGAGCAGGTGGTGGTTTTGGTTCGAGTACATATGTAAGCAAGAACACACTTCTGTGGGGCGACAGACACAGCTCGACAACGCCGGGTTCGCAAGCGAGCCGCCAAGCCGGCCAACCATGTCCGAGTCCGGCGGCATGCCGGAGCCCGAGCGCCACTGCCCGCACCAAGGCCCCCCAAAAGGCCCGGCGGCGGCGGCGCATCCTCCTCTGCGTCGCCTTCACCGTCCTCGCCCTGCTCCTCCTCGCCGCGGCGGCCGCCATCGCGCTGCTCGCCGTGCTCCGCCCCAAGGACCCCGTCACGGAGCTGCTCTCGGTGAACGCCACGGGCGCGCTCCCGAGCGTCGTCCCGCTGCCGACCATCTCCATCCAGCTCAACCTCACCTTCCTCCTCGTGGTCCGCGTCCGGAACCCGAACCCGGCCAAGTTCCGCCACGGCCCCGCCACCACCTCCCTCTACTACCGCGGCGCCGCCGTGGGCTACGGCGAGGTGCCCGCCGGGACCGTGCCGAGCCGGGGCGCCACCACCTTCCCGATGAACATGACAGTGCAGGCCGACCGGGTCGTCGCGGCCGCCGGGATCGGGGGCCTCATCGCGGACGTGCTCGCCGGCGAGATGGAGTTCGAGGCCAGGACCGAGGTGCCCGGCACCGTCGTGCTCCTCGGGTTCGTGAAGCGCGGCGTCGAGGCCAGATCGGGTGTGCCGCGTAGTCATCGGCGTCGCCGACGTCAAGGTTCGGCGCCAGGAGTGCCACAACGAAGCCAAGCTGTGACGTGTCTTGATTGATCTCGGCGATCATGCATATGGTGTGCTGTGCACGTACTGTTCTTGTACGTGTACTATGTACTGTACAGCAGGATATACATACATGCGTATATTGTCAATTTTTTTAGGGATAATAATTGCGTGCGTAGCAGTCTGTTCCCCATGGACCTCCACATGTTCTACTTCACTATTTTTATTTAGTGCTTTTTTGTGTAGCGAAGGTATCTGTGCAAATAGCACGGATATGTCCTTTTTCGTCGTAACATTTGGATGTTCCTTATTAGAAAAGTACGTTTTGCAATAATACAGTATCTTTTTGAGATTGTGTTGGCCTTCAATCCATGCACACTCTCTTGAAGCAGAGTTGTTTGGAGTTAAATCCGTTTTACTGAAAAATATATTGTGGAGTAGTCCTAAACGTGAGCCTTAAGGCTTGACCCCTTATCAGGCCACGCTCATGCTGGCCTAGCATGTCAGAGGTCTAGCCCAAACACGACACTAAGAGTCTAAGACACGGGCCAAACCAACCTAGGTTGGAGCCTTTTTAAGTCGTGTTCTGCTCGGGCTTCTTGTGCCTCCTAAAACCCGGGCATGTTAGACATCTATAAGCCTAAATTTTGCAGACCACTTATTAAATAGTGCTCTCTTCATCTTAAATTATAAGTCATTTTAATTTTTTTAGAGAGTCGAGATCTTCTTCGGTTTGACTAAATTTATATAATAAAATAATAATAATGATATCAAATTAGTATCATCATTCTTCATTAATTATATCTTTATAGTATATCTATTTAATATCATAATTTTTTTTATTCTCTCTATATTTTTTTTTGTTAAACTAGAGCCGTTTTGATTCTTCAAAAAATATTTTTTTTTTTGAAGACGTCACCGGAGGGGTGAGAGCCCCACCTGAATTGATTCCATTGATGCCGGCAAGCCGGTGCACGGAAGTTGCCACAGAGGCAAAGAGTTTACATCAAAGTAGCCGAGAGATAATAAAACTTATTACATAGTGAATAAATGGCACCAAACATCTACGATGTTCCTATCTTGTGGTCGAAGGCAGCATCCCTAGAGGCGAGCTGCTTGCTTGCACGAGGAGAGGAGCCGGCGAAGGCAAGGCGCTTGTTGCCGGAAGACGACGTCATGTCTATGGTTCCAAATGTTCCAAAGCAGACAGCCCCCGTAAAAGGTGTTGTATTGCCGTGGAGGTACTGTCGGTGGCCGTGGCATATCCCATAGCTCGGTTATGAGTGGAAGAGGCAAACCTCGATAGCCAATATGATCCCGCAATTGCCCGGCGGCGACGTGCGGTGGAAGATTAGGTGCTCGAGTTTTCAGCAGCGATGGCATAGCTCGCAGATGTCATCCTCCAGGATGTTCTTGTGGTACAGGTTTGCCCGGCATTGTACTCGATCTTGGAGAAGCAGCCAACCAAAGAAACGGACACGGTGGGGAGCTCTACTTTGCCATACAAAAGGATATATCTTGCTGTTGTTTCCGGTACTGGTTGACACCTTGTAAATTCGTGCAGTGTCAAGTTTGTCATGAGAAGATGCAAATCTCGAAGTTCGGAGGTCTGGCTGCTGTGTCAAGCTTGTGGCTGCTATGATCTGCTGGACTTGAACAAGTTCTGAAGTTGCTTGGGCCGATAGGCGAGGTACAAGAAAATGAGTGATACCGAGCCAGAAGACTTGACTGACCGAGGCACTTGAATCTTGACAGTGGCTAAGCAGGCAAGAGAACTTTGCAGCCATTATATAGTCCTGCACCCAAACATCCCACCAGAAAGAGGTGCTGTTGCCATCACCCAGCTGCACCCGGGTGATACTTCTGTAGGCCGGCAGCAAGGCCTTGAGCCCTTCCCAGTGGTTGCCGTCCCTGCCGCCTTCCATTGTGACAATGTTCGTATGTTGGAGCGCCCAAGCCGCCCAAGCGGACTGCTGTGGATGATGGAGCCGGTGAAGAAGCTTAAGGAGCAGGCATGCGTTTTGTGTTGCCAGGTCCCGTATACCAAGCCCCCCCTCTTTTTTGGAAACGAGAGCAGCTTCCCAGCTAACGAGGCATTTTGCGCCTGTGGTCTTGTCTGATCCCGACCAAAGGAAGGCCCTCCGTCTGCTGTCAATGGCCGCCACAATGCCTGGAGGCAAGGAGAGAGCTTGCATGGTGTAGTTGACTATCCCGTCCAAAACTGAGTTGACAAGGGTGAGACGACCCTGGTGGTTGAGTAGCATTGCTTGCCAGGAGGCTAGCCGGCGGTCCACCTTGCAGATGAGCGGGGCAAAAGCGCTGAGGTTGAGCTTAATGTTGGATAGGGGAAGCCCAAGGTACACCTGAGGAAAGGATGCTTGCTGGCACTGGAGTATGCGGGCAATCCGGTTTAGTTTGCTTGAAATGGAGCAGGCCTAAGACTTTCTTCAATTTTCATCAAAATAAATGTCTAGCTAACTTTAGTGGTGGCCATGGGGGCACGGGGTGATGAGCGACTAGCGAGTGAGGATTGAGGAGGGACTTGAGGCCCCAAGGGCTGTGGTGGCCTAGTGGGCTGCTTCCCTCTTTGGACTTTAGCTCTTTCCTTTTTTTTTTTTGAGTGCCTCTCATCTGAGTACAACTGTAGTATCTGTTCATGCATGAACACACACCACACTCTACGCACGCACACCACAGACACCACTCGTGCACTACGAGACCTACAACTATTCGCAGCTTGAAGATGACGTCCTTAATGAGATCGACAGAGTCACCGAGGGCTTCGTAGACGATGGGCACGTCATTCTGACCATTGTGGCACCACGTGAGGAGGCAACTGGAATTTATTTGGGAAAAACCCCGGTGGAAATCACGCGCCGAGCACCCTCGAACGCGTGACCGGCTGCTTCCGCGTCGGGAGAGCAGATCGACCGAGCTAAGGCTCGGTTCCGACTTTAGCTCTTTCCTGTGGATTCGGCTCGGCTGGTTTGGCTTCTCAATTTTTTTAAAAAAGGGAAGCTGAAGTCGAGCACCAAACTTCTGAAACATATGAATCGAAACCACAATCACAAATTGGATAGACCGACAATTAAGCTCAGTTCGATTTGATTTGTGGTATGTGGTGGAAAAGTTTCAACCTTACAACTATCGTTCATTTCCGTCGTATTTTGACGGTATGCTAGCTCCCACTATTGCGAGGGTTAAATTAATTTCGACCTTGGTTTGTAGCTAATGGGAGTGCTACGAAATTAATTTAGCCATCAAAATCATTCACCCCCTCTGATTACTATCTTATGAATTGATTATACAGATATTTACATGATGATGAATTGCATGACGTGACGTGCAAATTTACCTGGTCATGATTTTCATACGAAGATTATACTCAAACAACTCAACTTGTTGAATTGGAAATTCAATTCACTGCTTTATTATTCATGTTGTAAGGTATTAGGAGATTCCAGATGGCAAGATACAGAAGAAATGTGTTTCCTCCAGCCTTGCAGGCTTATTAATTACTCACACCCTCCTTGGTGATGGATATGGAATTATGGATTCTGGCCATATGGCCCAATGCTGCCAATTTTCTTGCACCACCACCATACACTGAAACTAAATAAATAGGCTATAAGAAAAATGTTTACAACCTTTCAGCAGAGAGCTGGGGTTTTACGTTTGAGAGCTGACAGTTGTACTAATTAATCGCTCAAAGCTCAGAGAGCATAACAAAGTGAGGAGGGATGCATGATGAAATATGCTCAGCACCTCGCCGCACGAAAATCATGACCAACACAAGTAAATTACTGTCCCTTCTTGGAGAGCAGAACCTCGTTGATGACCCTTTCCAGGTTGATCTGTGCGGGCCCACCTGGCAGCGTCACCTTGACTGCCTTCTCCTTCCACTCCTCCGCGCGTCGGCGCATCTCCCGTCCCTTCTCCCCGTCCATGGCCTCCTTTAGCATGGCCGACACCTCGTCGCGCCGCACCTCGCCGCCGATCTCCATCCCGACTCCCCACTCCGTCCTCTTGTACCGGCAGTTGGTCATCTGCTCCGCGAAGAAGGGCCAGCTAAGCATGGGCACCCCCGCGCAGAGGCTCTCCAGGGTCGAGTTCCAGCCGGAGTGAGTCAGGAACACCCCAAGCGCCTCATGCTGGAGCACCGCCTCCTGCGGGCACCACGTCGTCAGCAATGCGCGGCCCTCGACGGCGGACGCGAACTCCGGCGGCAGCGCGGCGGAGTCGCCCTTCACCAGGTCCGGCCGGATGTTCCACACGAACGGGTAGCCGCTGTTGGCCAAGCCCCACGCGAACTCGAGCAGCTGCGACTGGGTCATCACCGCGATGCTGCCGTAGTTCACGTACACCACGGACCGCGGCGCGCGGCAGGCGAGCCACTCCAGGAGGCCCTCCTGCTCCTTCCAGAGGTTGGAACCGAGGCCCGCGAGCGGGCTGCCGGCGGGGACCTCTAGGCGCTCACGGAGGTGGAGCGGGCCAACGGGGTACACCGTCGGGAGGATCGCGTCGCGCATGGCGTCCAGCGTGGTGCCCTCGAGGTCGTCCAAGGTGTTGATGATGAGGGCGTCGGAGAGCGACAGCCGCTCGGACTCGCGCAGGTGGAAGTTGAGCATCATGTCCGCGCGGTCCGTGGTGCGGATGGATCTGGGGAAATCGCGTAGCTGCACGCCGTCGCACATGCCGCGAGCGCCGGTCACCACGGTGGCGAGGTGGCCGCCGTCGACGTCCTCGAGGTCGGCGGCGTTCTTGAACGGCACGAGGCCCCAGTCGACGAGGTTCCTGTAGTTCCGGTAGCTCATGAACCCGCAGGCGCTGTTGGTCCAGAGCGCGGCGACGGGCACGCCCATCTCCCTGGCGGCGTCGTAGCCAAACGACATGACGGCGTCGACGACGAGGCAGGTGACCGGCGGGGACGAGGCGTCGGCGTTGACCCTGGCGAGGAGCGCGAGGAGGTGCGGGAGGCAGGTGGTCATGGTGGAGTAGCAGAGCGCGGGGATGTCCTGCGTGGCGTCGGCGTCGGAGGGCGGGAGGCCGTCCGGGATGGCGTCGAAGCGGAACCCGGGCACGCGGCTGAGCGCGTCGGCCCCGCCGCGCGAGTGGAGCAGGCGCCGGTGGTTGAACTCGGTGTTGACGAAGGTGATCTCGAAGCCCCGCGCGTGGAGGAGCTTGGCGAGCTTGAGCATCGGCGTGATGTGGCCCTGCGCCGGGTATGGCATGCACACGGCGTGCGGCCGCTGCCCCTCCGCCGTCGTCAGTGACCCCATGACCGAGCGCTCGCGTCGGGGAAACCTGGCACTTCAGCTCTACTAGCTAGTAAATCAGTAGTAGTGGAGCACAGTAGCATACGTAGGTGAGATGTGAGACATGTGACTTCGTTGTGTCGGCAGTTCCTTGGAAAGTAACCTATTTTACTATTTACTGTACATAGCAAGCACGGAGTATCGTTTGGCCCGCCGCGCAAGGTGCGCTCCATTCTCTGCAGATCTTGACGCGCGCGCATGGAGTGCGTGGCCACATGGGCGTGCTGCAATTTGCTGGTTATTTATTTCAAGAAAACTATCTCGTGCCGGAGTGTTTCTCGAGCGCGCAGTACGTACTCGATTCAATTTGTACTGTGAATTCAACGTCTCCTCTCTTCTTCTCCAAGTTCGGTGGCCTTAGAAGGAGCTAGACCGGTGGAGACAGGGCGGCCAAGCGGTGGGACGGCGGCCGGGCGGTTAAGAGTCTACCAGTGGTGGAGGCGGCCGGACCAGATCGAGCTGGCAATGCCACCATGGCCATGATCGGGGAGGGGAAGGAAGAGGCCGTAGCGGGGTTGAGAGCGGTGATGGGGCTTTGATTGGGCGGTAGCTTGGGAGCAACAAATCATACAGTTTGTGCTAACGATCTATACATGGCTATAAAAAAGCCAAAGTTCATTAGACTGTGTTAGACAAGATCTGACGATACTTTGAAGTCTGTTTCGTTGGAGGCCTGGGTGAGTTGACCGGCAAAAAGTCTTGCCAAAGTTGGCTGGCAAGCTGATGATTTTTTTGCCTGGCTAGGCCTGTTTGATGAGTGTATGTTTGGTTGGAAGCTTGTGTCTGGTTCATTACGGATTTTCTACATAATATTAATGAGTGAGAGGGAAAAAGTATTAGTATTACAGAATTGTTTTCTATTGCTATTTCATTTTTTGTTAAGTATAGTAATTTTTTAGATTGATATTATTTTCTTGGTTCACATTCAAAAGAAGATAGTTCTAAGGCTATCCGCACTCGTCGTCCCTCTATATTCATCCTCTAAAAGGAATATTCCGTCCTGGTCATCGAGATTCTCTCCTCCATATCACTTTCTCCCGCACTCATCTATCCTTTATATCTCTACTGTATATCGAATGGGTCCCACGCGTCAGTTTTTTTAATAATAAAACCACTCCCTCCCCTTTTCTCTCTCCCTCTCTCTCTCCGTCTGTCTCCCACATCCAGTCCGCCTTCCCTGCACCCGCGCTCCAGGCGGAAGCTTCCCGCCCCGCGCCCGCCAAGGAGCTTCGCGGCGGGGGCGCGGCGGGGCGGCAAGCAGCAGCAGCGCGGCGCGGCGGGCGGCCGAGCTTCAGCGCGCCGAGCGGCCGGCGCGATCAGGGGGCGGCGCCGGCAGCGCGCCGGGCGGGTGGGCGGCCGGGCAGCAGGCAGCCCTGGCGGGCGGCCGGGCAAGCTGGCGGCGCGCTGGCGGCGAGCTTCGGCAGCGGCGGCAGCGCGCTGGCGGCGGGGCGGCGAGCAGCGGCGCCCGCGGGTGGGCGGCCGGGCGAGCAGCGGCGCCCGGCGGCCGAGCTTCAGCGCGTTGAGCGAGCGGCGGGCGCGCGTAGCTCCGGCGGGCGGGGACGGCTTCTTTTCATGGCGCGCGGCGGCGCGGCGCCGTCTCGCACGGCGGCCCGCTCCTCCTTCGGGCACACGGAGGCGAGCGGCGGCGAAGCTGCTCTCCCGGCAGCGGCAGCGCGGCGGCGCTCGCTCCCGGCGGCGGCGTGAGCGCTGGGCAGGGGCACGCTGGCGGCGGCCGCTCCTCCCGACGCGTCGGGCGCGCGGCGCGCGGGGTGCCTTGGCCGCCCGCCGCTCGTCTGCGCGTCTTGCGGTGCTTCCTCGCTGCTCTGCGTGCGTCTTTGCGGGCGGCTGGCTCAGCAGCGCCCCGGCCCCGTGCGGCGAAAGGCGCTCCGCCCGGCGAGCAGGCGCTTCCACGGCCTTCTCTCTCCTTCCCGGCCCTCTCCTCTCTCCTCTCTCGCTGCTCGCTCGCCCACGCCCCCTGGGCGATACCGCCGCGCCCGCTACCACGCCAGGTTTGGCGTCGCGAGCAGGCGATTCCGGATGACCTGGCCTTTTACCGTTCCCCGCTGCAGGCGGTTTTTACAGTAAAGGCACGTCCCGGACGACCATTCCGGACCCAGTGCGGATGGTCTAAAAACGCTAAGAAAGAAAATACATTAGTATGGTATAACATGATATCCCTAAAGAAGAACAAAGCAGACAAATAGTGCTTCCTACTATAAACATTGTTTTATGAACCTAATTAAGTGGCCATTAGAGATAGAGAATATTTCAGTATGTAACTAGTCCAGGCAAATCAAACTGTCTGGACCAGGCTAACGTTTTCCTATGCCTGTAGCTGGGTGCAGTGCGGAGCGTAGGGATTAATTAGGGTGCCTAAGTTGTTAACTAAAACCAATGTACAATTTTTTCCAATAAGTTGTTGATGCAAATGCTTTGTATTTGTGCAATATATCTACAAAACAATCTATTTTTGAGCTTTGTATAAATAATAGTTTGTCCATATAATATAAGTTAGTTTAGTGAAAAGATTAAGGACATGAGAGTAGACAGGGGGCGCAAATCGTCTCTGGGAGGCTCCGCTAGTGCGGGCTGGGTGCTCGTGCTGCCGTATGGTTGAGGAAGATTCTTGGCAGCTTCCAGGCGGCTACAATTGGTCGTGTAGCATCGAATGGGTCGTATAGCATCGAATGATCGCAATCTTCGTAAAATAGCACCGAAAGTTTATGTCTCTGTAAAATACCATCGAAGGTTGGACCATGAATTGAAAGTACTGTTCTATCAATTTTCATGTTTAAAGACATTAATTTTGTTATAAAACACGTCGTTGACGTCGGATTGGCTCTCGCTCACAATTGCAACAAACACAGTAGAGAATACAAGAGAACAATTGTGGGACTATTCTTTATTGCTTTCTGGATATTAATGATTTACAATAAAGGATCTCCCACGTATATATAGTCCGAATATGTCCTAGAGTTTTGGTAAGCGCCCACACAACAAACGGACTAGTATTAGGAATCCTTCTCCTCTTCTTTCTATATTCCGGAGTCCGTATATTTTACAACACTCCCCTTGGGCGATTACTACGATATTATGCCTCACTAAAAACTCCATTCGAAAACCCGGTGGGAAAAAACGATACGGAGAAAAGAGCACATATATACCGTCCTTGTTATTGCACATGTATTGCCTCGTTAAAACCTTTATGAGAAACTTCGGAAAAAACTCATAATAGGGAAAAGAGTACAATAATAATCTTCAAGATTTTAGTGAACATTCTTCTAGAATGATCCCAGTGTCTTCTAGACACAACAATCAGGACTATCTAATCAAGGAGTTCTCCCCCTGATTCTTGAATTTCTCTCAGTCTTCTCATGCCAAGCCCACGTATGCACTTTTCAAAAGTTGGTGGAGCTAAAACCTTTGTGAATACATCTGCGAGATTATCACAAGATTTGACACGAGTTACCATAATTTCTCCATTCTTTTGCAATTCATGCGGATAGAAAAATTTAAGCAAAATATGCTTCGTGATATTTGATTTAATATAACCTGATTGAACTTGTGCAATACAAGCTGAATTATCTTCATAGATAATAGTAGGGGTAGGCGCAATGCTAATTCCACATGCATTTTGTACATGCTGATGGACACGCCTAAGCCAAATGCTCTCTTTGGCTGCTTCATATAATGCAATGATTTCAGAGTGGTTAGTGGATGTAGTTACCAAAGTCTGCTTAGATGACTTCCAGGAGATGGATGTTCCACCACTAAGAAATATATATCCAGTCTGTGATAATCCATTATGGGGATCAGACAAATATCCTACATCTGTATACCCAATTATGCTAAGATCTTGTTTCTTCTGGAAATATAATCCAAGATCAATAGTACCCCTAAGGTACCTAAGAATTCTTTTGACACCACTCCAATGCCTTTTCGTTGGAGCTAAACTGAACCTGGCTAATAGGTTAACAAAGAAATACAATATCTGGCCTTATACCATTTGCAAGGTACATTAATGCTCCAATAGCACTTAAATAGGGATACCCAGATCCTAATAATTTTTCTCCTTTTTCTCTAGGT
The DNA here is from genome assembly GCA_015844335.1 of Chrysopogon serrulatus. Lineage (NCBI taxonomy): Eukaryota > Viridiplantae > Streptophyta > Magnoliopsida > Poales > Poaceae > Chrysopogon > Chrysopogon serrulatus. Next base: position 108,286 of record JADLZL010006116.1, on the reverse strand, counting down.
CTAAAAGGATCTTTTTCAATATCGAGGGATCTCCCCATCATAGGTGTACGTTCAGGATGTGTATTTTCATGATGGAATTTCTTTAATACCTTCTTGGTATATGCAGACGGTGCACTAATATCCCTTCGTGGGTATGCTCAAGCTGCAAGCCTAAGCAAAATTTAGTTTTACCTAAATCTTTCATTTTAAATTCAGATTTTAGATAAGTACTAGCTTATTCGATGTCTTTTGTAGTTCCAATGACATTCAGGTCATCTACATAGACCGAAACTATACAAAATCCTTTCTCAGATTTTCGTATAAAAACACAGGGACAATCTTCGTTCTTCAGGAATCCCTTCTCTTCAAGAAAATCGCTAAGACGATTATACCACATTCTTCCAGATTGTTTCAAGCCATAAAGTGATCGTTGTAATTTCACACTATACATGTTACGCTGTTCTGTTTTAGGGACTGAAATTCCTTCAGGGACTTTCATATATATTTCAGCATCTAATGACCCATATAAATATACGGTCACGACATCCATTAATTTCATCTGCAAGCTCATACATGCTGCCATTGATATCAAATACCGAATGTGATTCCATCGACATGGAGAATAAGTCTCATCGAAATCGATGCCGGGTCTCTCGCGTAAACCCTTGTGCTACTAGTCTCGCTTTATATCTTACCACCTCATTATTTTCGTTTCTCTTTCGAACGAAAACCCATTTATGTCCTACAGGGAATATACCTTCAGGGGTTCGGCCTACAGGGCCAAATACTTTTCTTTTATTTAGCGAGAGTAATTCAGCTACGATTGCTTCTTTCCACTTAAGCCAATCAGAACACTTCTTGCATTCTGTCAATGTTTTTGGCTTAGGATCTAGATCAATTTGAGCAATCTTCTCAGCAAAATATATGTCAACAGTCGTAGTCTTTCTATCATATACTTCTCCAGTTTCAACATAATTTGTTGAATTTTCCAATATTCTTTCACATTCATCCTGATTAACCGGTATATTTAAATCAGAAATTTCCGGTCTCCCATCGTGAGTTTTTTCTATGTGCACATTCTCACTGGGTTGTTTATCTTCAAGATGTGTCACTGCAGGTGTACCTTCACTTTTATTCTTATTTTCTTTTTGCCCAGTCTTAAGCTTCTTAGGACGTCTCCATGAAGCTGCAGAATGAGTAGATGCACCTTTTTCTTTATTAACATTGCTACTTTGTCTCCCCCTCTTCAAGGTACGAGGAATCAATGTAGTCTTTGCTTGGAATTCCAATTCATCCACTTCATGTGGTATTTCTATTCTTTCAGGTGCGTTTACTGTAGGTATGTGGGATTTCATAATCCCTTTAGTATTAGTGAAGGCTTCAGCCAGCTCGTTTGCAATTCTTTGCAAATCTATTATATTCTGAACTTCAAGTTCATTTTCTCTAGTGCGAGGATCCATCCCAAGGACCCCAGTACTTTCCCATGTTATTTCTCGGCATTCGTCCCTAGCGAGGTACTTTCCTCCCCCTAATGGCGGGAAATGATCTTCATTAAAAATACAATCAGCGGACCTAGCCATATGCAAATCTCTGGTTAATGGCTCTATATATTTTATTATAGATGGGCTTTCAAATCCTACGTAGATTCCCAGACTACGTTGAGGTCCCATCGTTGTTCGCTGAGGTGGTGGTATAGGAATGTATACAGCACATCTAAATTTACGCAGATGGGAAATATTCGGTTTTATTTTTCGCACTAACTGTATCGGTGATACATCATGATATGCAGATGGTCTAAGTTGAATTAGTTCTGCTGCATGCAGCACAGCATGCCCCCAACAAGTGGAAGGTAGCTGACTATTCTGTATTAATGGTCTTGCAATTAACTTGATCCTCTTAATTAATGATTCTGCCAAACCATTTTGCGTATGCACGTGTGGCACAGAGTGCTCAACTTTAATTCCAGAGCCATACAATAATCATTAAATACCTTCAAGGTAAATTCTCCAGCATTATCCATTCTAATGGATTTAATTCTAGAATCTGAAAAATTGGCTCATAATTGAATTATTTGGGACATTAATCGTGCAAAGGCATGATTTCTAGTAGAGAGAAGACATACGTGACTCCACTTCGTGGAAGCATCAATTAACACCATGAAGTACCAAAATGGCCCTGACAGAGGACTAATCGGACCACAAATATCACCCTGAATTCTTTCCAGGAATGATGGTGATTCATCTCTCACTTTTAAAATGGAGGGTCGAGTTATTAATTTCCCTTTGGCGCATGCAATGCACACAAAAATCTTCATGATTAGGGAAATCGTTCTTCTTTAAATTATGACCATTTGAATTTTTAGTAATCCTTTTTATCATACTTAGACCAAGATGTCCCAAACGATCGTGCCACATTCTGTATGACTCATTATTTTTCAGGATCGTTTGCATTGTAACATGTTTTTGAGTTGGCTTAATATATGTGTAGTACAATGCTTGGCGCATGGAAGGAAAAATTTCGACAATCTTCTTGTTGTCTCCTATTGACTTAGTCATGATTAAGCGTTCTTCGCCATCATCATCATTTGTTTCTAAATGAAAATTGTTTGCACGTATATCCTTAAATGAAAGCAACGTTCTAGTTGATTCTAGATAAAGTAATGCTTCTTGGATTACTAGTTCCGTTCCATTAGGGAGAATTATAGTGGCTCTTCCAATGCCAACTATATGCGTATCACTTCCAGTGATAGTAGTAATATTTTCATCATTCTTTCTAATAGTCTAAAAATATCGTGTGTCCCTAAGGATGTATCGGTTGTGCAACTATTAATTAAACACAATTCCTCTTCCATAGCCATTTGTACTCCATGTGTTCTATAATAAAGCAATTAAATTTATTTAGCATGCAACTAAAATAATCTTTAAAATAGAACAATAATATAACTAAGAATTTATTACATTAGGCTCTTCGTGAGCCAACTCCAAACCACAAAATTCATGCAAGAATAAAATACTTAATGTATACTATTATTTATACTATACTACTAGATAGCTAAATAAGAGCTCAAATAGAGTCTCCATGCATATCTTCCTCTTCTTCATAAATATCGTCAGTCTCCATGTCTGTACTCATGTCTTCAAGGTTTTTCATAATAACATCCCAGCTGTCATTGGATGTGATGTCTGCAGGCACATCTTCAGTTTTTTTCAGAGCTTTAATCTCTTCCCTGTTCTTCAGGTTTAGAAGATTCTTGCTCCCTGTCCTTAGATTTGGAACATTCTCCAATTTCTAGCTTCTTGGTAGAGACAAAATGAGCTTCATGCTTTGCTTCAGGCTGATTATTCTTGAGCTGAGCCTTTAATTCTTGATAGAGTTTTACTATATGCTTAGGAGTGCGACAAATTCTAGACCAATGGCCTTTCATCCCGCACTTATAGCAATCTTGGTCCTGCTTGCCATATTCTCCCCCCCGGTGGAATCTTCTTTGATTTCCATCGTTTCCTTCTTCTTGAAGTTATGAAACTTCTGGTTCTTTCCTTTCCATGGTGCCTTACGTGGCCCCTTTCCTTTTTCTTCATTCTTTTGAGATGAGGAAACAAAGATGTGCTTCAGGCTTACTTAAGCTGCTAGTAGGACGAGTTAGATGGTTCTCGCATCAACTCTTCATCTTCACCTTGGTCTTGTTTGTAAAGCATTACTAAGATCAATGTACTTCTTGTACTTTTCTTTCTTATACTTGACGACTTAAGTAGGTGAATTTAGGATGGAAGGTTGACAGGGGTTTTTTCTATGAGATCCGATTCGGTCGATTAATGCCACATAGCTTCATGCGTGTGACAATCCCATAGAGTTTGGCATTGTAATCCTCAACAGCCTTGTAGTCTTGGTAGCGAAGATTACGCCATTCGCGTTTCACCCGAGGGAGAAGTACAGTCTCCATCTTTTTCAAAGCGTTCATGCAATGCATTCCACAAGACTTGAGGATCACGCTTCGATCATATCTTTGTAACACCTCTGGTGTTACGTTAATCTAAACCTGCCATGTCATCATCATCATTGCATAAGCATTCATGATTAGAGAACCCTAATGCAAATGACAAAAATGAGTTTACAATTCTAGGGTTTGTTTGAGTTCTTCTATATCATATGTGTATGTTGTTGGTATTTTTAACTGCACTCCATTAAATAAGTTTTAAGTAGGATTATCCACAAGCGCACAGATACCATACCAGTGTCACATTTTACCCGGAGGTTTTAAATATCGTATCCACAGGGAACAGTTATGGATAATGACAACGTCTATAGACTTAACCCTACAATTAGGCTAGATAATATCAAGAAAAAGGAAATAGCTATTGTACTCTAGTTCCAATAACCGGTAAACTTTGTATAATATCGTCTTATCGGACAAGTGACCCGAATAGGAGAAGAAACAGAGTAATCTACCTACCAGACACCTATAAGCCTATCAGTCCTATCAACGGGAAGTGGACTACAGAGGATTCAACGCAGCTATAAAGTCACCTACGCGAGCTACCACTATCCGGCTGATCAGGGGACATTCACAAGTAAATCTAGCCTAGGCACCACGCCTACACTACTTAAATACAACTTTAACCTACAGGGTCCTATAGATCAAAGTTCTCAATATGAGATGTGAACCAAAGAACGAATAAGAACAAATTGCTTACTTGAATCGGAATGGTAAATACAAAAGTACCTCGTAACGCAGCCCCCAAGCGAGGAAGCCGAATCCGTAAGAATACCACCACGAAGAAGAAGCCGACAGCCTGAGCTCTCCTCCGAATCTCTACTCCTCTACTCAATCTCTCTAATCTCTAAACAAAACTAGATCTAGAAGAACTAGTCTCTCCTAATTGCTACAACTAGATGAACTAGAACTAGATGAACTAGACTAGATCAACTAGAGGGACCCTAACCCTAATTATGTAGAGAATATGAAGCACCGGGGTGTAGAATGCCTCTTGGAGGGAGCCTTGGGCGTCATTATATAGGCCGAGGTGGAGTAGGGGGCAAGGAACCGCCACGTCGGCGATCCGCGTCTTCATCTCATGTGCACCGCCGGATCAAACCGACCTAAAATCAACGTAGGGATGCTTTGATTGGCTTCCAAGGAACCGTGGGAGGAAGACTCCGAAGGCGGCGGCCGACGTTGACCTAGGGCGCGGACCGGCCCCCGGGGGTGGGGCCGGCCGGCCCCACCACGGGCTCCTCTCTGCGGGCCCCGGCTTTCGGTGTCTTCTAGACCCTTCCCCGAGTCCGATGATGATGTTGTTCCGTTGTGGATCAATTTCGTGATAATTGAGCTCTATAATCCCCTTTTTATGCTTTTCTAAAAAATCACCCCTCGAAAATACGTAATATGCAAAACTCGTGGAATTTGTCGATAAAGCCCTAGACTAGTGTGTTTTCTTGTTTTCCTTCGTAAAAAAGCCCTAGTAAAATTTGACGCTAGGGAGTGTCAACAATACCCCCAAGCTTACCTTTTGCCAGTCCCTTGGCAAACAACCCCAAGCCTAATTATTAAAATATTTAGATCAGGAGTTGCTGCAATACTTTTATTTCTTTTAAGTACACCTGCTTTTAGACATAAATTTTTCTCTGGTTTAGACAAAACTGCTCTAACTTTCAAACTTACCCATTTTACCTTTTACTATGGAGCTTTACAGCTCTTGCATAAGTCTTGAGCAATCGAAAGATAGAACAATCAAGTCAAGCACTATGTTTCAAATTCTTCACAGTACTAATATTCTAGAGTTTTGTAAGTTTTTACAATAAAACTCAGAGCATAATTGTATGACACCCTTAAGTCTCTTATTATATGTGGTATTTATGGATCTCACTGAGGCATTAATAAGGTCATGCCTTCCTATAACTAAGGATATATATAGTGGAGCTCATAGGAGTGGCAATAACAAGGATGAACATACTTGCAATTCATATATTGTAAAGTCAAGCAATGGATCCATAGAGAATCGAGGCATACAATCAAATCAAGATGTGTGTGCGTATGGAATATGGTGGATAGGTGCATATATAGTATTTAGTGGCTAATTCTAATTCTACTTTTTGCTCTTTGAAAATAACTCCCTCCTTAGAACTTTGTTCAAGGAAAACATGGGCTATCTTTATTCTTTCTTTCTTTTTTTTTTTCAATCTGGGAGGCGGGCATCTATGTACCCATTTGTTTTAATGCTGGGACACTTGTCCATCTTTTACTCCCATTTTTCTTTTTCCTCTTTCTCTTTTTCTTTTCTTTTTTTAATACTTTTGCATAGCCACATGCATCCTTTGAATAATGATAAGAACTTAGAGCAATTAAATGGGGGCTGTCCTATAGGGTATATTTTTGGGTGTTTTACTCCTAGTGTAGGAGGAAAATATTTTTAAGGTGAATCTAGATGAAAGTGGAAATGACTGCGCTTGCATCCTAGAGTAGGAGTAATGCATATGTGGGTGGAGTGCGTAAGTGATCTTGATTTTAAAAGCATGACAAGACTCTCATAAGGTATACTCCAAAGGTTGACTAAACTCAATGTAAAGCAAGCAAAGATGAATATGTAAAGATTTTTTTCTAACTCTAAATGTATCATATATGGCTTTGGTAGAAATATAAACTTTATCATACAAGAGCTCATCATGTAAGATTTTGGATTTTCAAAATAAATCTCTAGAACTTAGTAACGCTAGGAATAAGATAAATAGCAACTTAGACCTTCATGTATCATATCAATCAATTACCTAGACTTTAGCTCAAGCATATGCCTCCACAAATTTCAGATTCAGAATAAATTCTTATATCAAAGTAGTCATGTCTAAAACTTAGGAGAATCTATGGTTAAAAACTAGGCACTTGAAAGGAATTATAGTAGAGCAACTATTCATCATTTTCACTTTAAAAGATTAGAGAGAGAGAGAGTTCTTCAAACATACTTTAATTATTAAATCTAACACATACTATAGCTTACTAAAATAAAACTAATAGTAAAGACATACCATATTCACGATGATAACGGGGTGCGTCTCCCCAAGCTAATCCCTTCGATCGCGTCGAGCCTTCATGTGCCCGAATATTTTTGTGTTTTTCTTATATTTTCTTATGATACTATTGTGAATCTTCATGTGCTCACATATTTTTGGTATTTTATGACTATATAGAATAGACTCGATAATCGCCTAGATATAGTTACCTGATAACTAGGGGATGCTCCTCCCCAAGCTAGATGTTTGCAATACTTGGTGTTGATGATCTTTAGAGTGAGCTAACCAAAGAGCGTTTCTGGTGGGTGCCACTGATAGACTCTCTCCTTGTCATAATGTTGTTCCTGCATAAGTATACTCCAACAAGAAAACCAAAACTCGAGGCTCGAATTTAATAATGGGTTAGCGGTCACCAATAAGTGATTGATTATTCTTTGAGTTAATTTGAATTGACAAAAGTTCTAGCGGGATTCTCTTTTTTTAGGATTTTCTAGATTAATTATGTAGAAATTAAATATATGAGTATGATACATATAATTATATTTTTATGCCTCCACAGAGAATATTTATTCTTATGGGGCTTAGGTTTTTTTATTTATTTTTTTTATGCCACCACAAAGTGAATATTCCTACAGGGGTTACCATAAGTTTATTCACATGGGGCTTTCAATATTTTATGATGCAATAAATGAAACGATAAAGATTTTTATTTTATTTTATTTTTAGTATTTATGAAGATAAAAAAATATTAAAGTAAAATTATTAATGTAGAGAAGAATACTAATTAATTAGATAACTACCATATTACCTTATGGCAAAGGGTACGGAAGTTTAAGTTTACCGACGTAACTTCTTCTTTCACTCTTGTGTATCTCTCCATCCTTGAGAGATGGAGGTCTTGTTAGTTGCATACCTCTAGTGATGATGATGTCACCTTTGTTCATTGATTTGGCCAACAGGTTGAAGTAGAGCTTTAATTATAGCTGGCAAAGATCTTGCTCGGTGTGCATGTTCACGTAACTCTCACTTGTAGAATTAATAAATTTTGCTCGATGTGTTGTCCTGTTTGTAAAACCAGGGTAGAGATCAAGTGCATGGACTCTGCTGGTGGAAAAACACCAACAGAACCAAATCTATTATTTTTTATTTATTTATTTTTCTCTATCCTTAGGCATATTGAACAAGATAAAATCGGTGTTACATGAATTATGTATTTATGACATGAGTGGTGAGATCAAAAGATTAAGCATTTAATGTTACATTTAAGTTCATATGATAGAAAAGAATGAAATTGCTTGACCAATGGAAGGATTGTCTATATATAAATTTTCATATGAGTATGACTATCATCTTTCTAAAATTGAATATAATGTTTCTAGCTTGCTTGATTAAGACTGAGATTAAGAGAACAGTGCCATGAACAATCTTAAAAGACAAATCATGTTGAGTTAATCAGTTTGATCAATTTAAGTTGTAACTCTAACATGTTTATGTTTTAATTTATGTGCACAGCTAGATCAAGAGAAGGGCAGTGACCACTTACCTTAAAATATTACTTTCATTATTAGAGCGTGATAGCACTAAGTGATGAAGGGTAAATGACTGGTGGTCCTTCCTCTTGAATCTTGAGTTGCTCATGGATATGTTGTCTTCTCTGTTATATTTATTCTTTTGCCATCTTTTTTTCTTCTTTGATCTTTTGACTCTTTTCACTCCAGTTATTATTATGTCTATAACAGATTAGTGGACAACACATACTCGAAGAAGTATACAAATTTGAAAGATAGGTTATGTGTCCGAATTTTATTGTGTTCTATCTATGCTAATAAAAAAGATAGTGTTGAGATTATTTTAGCATAGACCATGTTCTATACAGGCATGGCTCAAAGCAAAATGTAACTTGCATTAGAAGATAAAGTGAATGAACCATTAATACTCACAATTCCTCCATCTATGATGAATGAGCTGTATCTTCTTCTACCAAGTCATTAAAGTTCAGCATGTGCCTTGTCTCATCTCTAATTCGAATTTATCTCATGACTTACCCAAATTGATTTTAAAAATTTCCTGCAGGGGGTCAGTCAATAAAATATCCAATGTCTACTACAATATATTATTAGTTCAAAAATCAACCTAGACACCACGTCTAATTTGACTTAGGAAGGCATTCTAACCTAAGCACCACGCTTAATTCAAAAAGCCTTTGAAAGTAAAATCAATACACTTCTTAGTTCAAGAATCAAACTAAACACCTTATCTAATTATGACTCAAGAAAATAGTTTAAACTAAGCACCATGCCTAATTTAAAAGGTGTATGAAATTTCTCCAAACCTTAAGTATACTATACCAAACAAAGGTAACATGAAAGTTTATCGAGTGTTATTCAAACAGAGATGAAAGAGTATGATTAATAAATTGAATAAAGGTAGAGACAACCAATATTAGCAATATAGAATTTTCTAAATAAGCCATTCCCCCAAGCTTGAATTTTGTAAATTAAATGTAAGCTTGAGTGGATGTAATTTAAAGTTGCATAATGATTGGTTGGTCATACCTGCACTACCATTATTTATTTTCTTACTTCAAACCTGAAATGGTTAGTGACAAAAATATCTAAAGGAATATTTTGATAATTATATTTCTATGCTAAAGGTGCAAACTTAATTCATTCATTCATTTTTTTAGAGTGGTTATTTTTAGGACACAAAGTTGTTCATAGGAAACCTTCTGACTATTATACTTCAAGTTGGTGAGGTGGTTTCCTCTAGAACATTAGCCTTTGTGCACCTATATCAAGATTACAATGAGATCTATAATATTTATGATAAACATATGCATCTACAACCACCCTCTTAATGATTTTATGAATAGGTAGAATAAGGGGGTTGAAGATCTCGTGTGTGGTAATATTTGAGAGACCAAAAGATTCAGGAGATTTCTCATATGAGCATGGATTTGATAAAGTGTTAATGAGCTCATCGATGTAATCTCCCTTTCCAAACTCCAAGAGTGTCTTCATGGTTGTCTATAGTCAACAAGTTTGCCTCTATTATTTCATGCCTATGACATTCATTCGATGTTGTATCTTCTAGGATTTTCCATGAATTGATGCCTATAGGATTGGTCTCGTCTAAAGCTTTCTTCGAACTTGGGTGAGTTCTATTTATTAAAGAAATTGATTTAAGCTCACCATTTGAATCTAGACCAAGTTCGGATGCTAACACTAAGGCTTCGTCCTCCTCCATCCATTCTTTGACAATGGTAAATGAGTTCTTCATATGTTCCATGCATTCATGCCATTGTCGACGTTGCTCTTCTTGATCATTTCTATAGTCTTCATGACTCCTATACTTTAGGTATTCTAGTGAGTTTTTAGGGTCGTTACGAGACTTAAGGGAGAGAGTATAAAAAGGATCATCAGGGTCAAGGATGGGTTTAAAGCTGGGTTCAGATATGTTATCTAATGTGGGTATAGAAGGGGAGAAGATATGATTAATTCTTGAGTGACTTAGCTCTCCTTCTATGGTGTCACTAGACATGCCATCCATGTATTCTTCTTGATGTCTTTTAGGAGGAAAAGGAAGTTGAGGACACTTTTTCTAAGATGCTCTTCTAAGAAGGTCTGACTCATATCGATGTACGAGCATCTTAGCTAATTGGAAGTCTAAATCATCATTGTAGGGTTTTGATGGTTTAGGATTGATAGCTAAATCTTGGGATTGGGGTGATTATGTTTCAGCTACCAAAACTTCCTCTTCTTGTTCGGGAGATGATTCCTTCTCTTCCTCAGAGAGCTCAGAATAGGCTTGAACAACCTTTTCTAGCATCGGTCTGGCTTCAGTTATAGGCAAGTGAAGAAAAGCTCCTCCAGAGACTAAATCAAGGGAGTCCTTAGATTCCTTGGTAGGACCCAAATAAAAATGTTAAAGAAGCATAGGGTCTAGAAAACCAAGGTCAGGGCCAAATGTGATAAGTTCATTAAAACGCTCCCATGATTTACTAAGAGATTCTTGTTCTAGTTGCCTAAAAGTTAAAACCTCTTTTCGAAGGCTAGCTACCCTAGAGATGGGGAAGAAATGTAAAACAGAATTCAGAGTATAACATTTTCCAATCACCTTGCATACTCCTTACGGCTCGATTATACCAAAGTTTAGCTTTTCTGTCAAGAAAAACGGAAAAAAGCTTCCATCTAATAGTCTTATTAGACATGCCGACAATGCTTGCAGGCATGCACAGGTCTGCTCGAATTCTCGTAAGTGTAAGTATGGGTTTTCATTGCCTTCTCCCGAGAAGGGTTTATCCTGAATCATTTTGATTAGACATGGGCGCAGCTCATAGCCAGGTGTTATGATAGGTTCATCAGATTTTGGTGGCCCGAAGCTTTCACGCATGCCATAAAAGCAGATAGGAATAGAATTAAAAGCATCCATAAGGATGAACACAAAAATAATGAAGAGAATGGGATAAAATAGGAAAAGATAAAAGTATAATACAAGATTAAGCTAGACTAAGTCAAAATCAGCAAACCGTTCCCCGGCAACGGCGCCAAAAATGCTTGTTGGTATTTTTAATTGCACTCCATAAAATAAGTTTTAAGTAGGATTATCCGCAAGCACACAGATACCATACCAGTGTCACATTTTACCCGGAGGTTTTAAATATCGTATCCACAGGGAACAGTTGTGATAATGACAACGTCTATAGACTTAACCCTATAATTAGGCTAGATAATATCAAGAAAAAGGAAATAGCTATTGTACTCTAGTTCCAATAACCGGTAAACTTTGTATAATATCGTCTTATCGGACAAGTGACCTGAATAGGAGAAGAAACAGAGTAATCTACCTACCAGACACCTATAAGCCTATCAGTCCTATCAACGGGAAGTGGACTACAGAGGATTCAACGCAGCTATAAAGTCACCTACGCGAGCTACCACTATCCGGCTGATCAGGGGACATTCACAAGTAAATCTAGCCTAGGCACCACGCCTACACTACGAAATACAACTTTAACCTACAGGGTCCTATAGACCAAAGTTCTCAATATGAGATGTGAACCAAAGAACGAATAAGAACAAATTGCTTACTTGAATCGGAATGGTAAATACAAAAGTACCTCAGAACGCAGCTCCGGGCGAGGAAGCTGAATCCAGAAGAATACAGCCACGAAGAAGCGCCGACAGGCCGGAGCTCCTCCAGAATCTCTACTCCTCTACTCAATCTCTCTAATCTCTAAACAAAACTAGATCTAGAAGAACTAGTCTCTCCTAATTGCTACAACTAGATGAACTAGAACTAGATGAACTAGACTAGATCAACTAGAGGGACCCTAACCCTAATTATGTAGAGAATATGAAGCACCGGGGTGTAGAATGCCTCTTGGAGGGAGCCTTGGGCGTCATTATATAGGCCGAGGTGGAGTAGGGGGCAAGGAACCGCCACGTCAGCGATCCGCGTCTTCATCTCATGTGCACCGTCGGATCAAACCGACCTAAAATCAACGTAGGGATGCTTTGATTGGCTTCCAAGGAACCGTGGGAGGAAGACTCCAAAGGCGACGGCCGGGCGTTGACCTAGGGGCGCCGACCCCCCTGGGTGGGGCCGGCCCCCCCCCACTGGCTCCTCTCGGGGCCCCGCCGCTTGGTGTCTTCTAGACCCTTCCCCGAGTCCGATGATGATGTTGTTCCGTTGTGGATCAATTTCGTGATAATTGAGCTCTATAATCCCCTTTTTATGCTTTTTTGAAAATCACCCTGGAAAATACAGAATATGCAAAACTCGTGGAATTTATCAGATAAAGCCCTAGACTAGTGTGTTTTCTTGTTTTCCTTCAGGTAAAAAAGCCCTAGTAAAAGTTGACGCTAAGGAGTGTCAACATATGTGTTTACCATTTAAATTCCACTCACATGTTTAATTTGGTTTATAAAAATAATCAACTAAAAGCAACCTTGGTGTGTACAAGTGTTTGGCTAACTCTAACTTACATCCCAAAGATGTTTTATAAGTCAAATGAGGTGCAAGGAAGAATCAAATTTGAATTTGTAATTCAAATCCCAAACCCTAGCTTAAGTGGCTAAGTGTTGGAATTTGAATTTCACTTTCAATTTTGAGGAGCTAATCATAATTAATTTTGTTAATAAAAGTTACCAAAATTTGGCACCATTTCAAAGTATGAACTTGTACTTTGAAAGTATGTCATTGGTTGGGTTTGAAAAGTGTCACAACATCATTAATTAATTGGCCAAAGATTCAATTTAAAAATCCTTTTCAAAGGCTTGAAATTTAAAGTGAAACTGCCCCCTTTTCAATTTCATCTCAAAATATTCAAAATTTGGGAAAACTCCAAAAAATAGTTTGCACATCTCTTTGAGCTCTACAACTTTGGTATATAAAGTTTTTCAAGTTTTTGAATAAAATTTGAAGTAATTTCAAAAGTTCTCCAAATTTGGAATTGTTCCCTTTTGCATTTTAAACTCCAATTCAAAATATTTGGTTTCATGAAAACTTTCTAAATGGTGAAGTTGTAGATCTTGAGAAAGGGAACAACTTTTATTTTGGGAGATTTTCATCTTTTATTCAAAATTTGAAAGTAATTTTGAAATCCCAAAGGTTAGGGTTTTGTCCCCTTTTCAAATTTAAATTTCAAATTCAAAAACTATTTGGAATCTGGCAAAACTTGCTAAATAAAAGTTGTAGAGCATAAAAAGTTGTACAATTGATATTTTGGGAGATTTTCCTGTGCAGTTCAATTTTTGGGAATAATTTTGAAAAAGAAAAAGAGAGGTGTCCCCGTGCTTTCAAGTGTTGAGCAGGGGGCATGCCACCTTGCCTGCCCCGCCCATGCCGGCCGGTGATCCGCCGCCGCCGCCGGGCCGTTCTCGCTGCGTTCCCGGCTTTCACACGTCGCCAACCAACTCACCGTCGTCGCGAAGCCACCCACCACCTGTTCGTCACCCCCTTGCTCTATAAAAGCCACAGCCGCCGTCGTCGAGCGGCTTTCTTCTTCCACCGCCGCCACTGCACACCGTCTCCGTCGCCGGCAAAATTCACACGCCACGCTTCACCATTCTCCAATTGCCACTACAACCTTGTCCGCCACTCCTTTGCGCACCATTTGAGCTAAGAAGTGCAAGCCGAGGTCACTGGAATCGCCCCAACCGAATCATATTCTTCATCTCCGGCCGTCACCGCCGCCGTGAGCCCTCTGCCACCGTTCGCGCTTCACAGAGCGTCTCAAGCCCTATCGGTTGATCCATTAGCTTCGCCTCGACCTACTGATCATGATCGACTCTCCCTTTTCGGTAACCAAGGCCTCAACTTGCCGGAACACCGCCAAGCTCTCGGTTCACGCCGCCGTAGCCGTTGCCGCCGCCGTCAACCACCCTCCGCCCGTCCCCGAGCTCGTTGCGCCGTTGTTTTGAAACCTTGGTGAGCCTCTGAGTGTACCCCGGGTGTTGGTTGGATCCTTCGAGGTCCCTAGCCGCGGGAACGACGCTTTGTCGCCGCTTCGTCGCCGTGCCGAACCGCCGCGGCCGCCGCCATGCGTACTCCGTTGATGGGAAGTAGCCGTGTAGTAGCTTGCCGAGTTCGCCTAGGTGAGGGGAATCCGTTTTTGTGACTGGTGTTAGCGTAGGTGTCGCCGTCGCGCGGGCAAATTGTCGACCGCCGCCATCGTCCCCTTCGGTCGGAGGAGAAGAGGAGGAAGGAGACGCAGGTGACAGGCGGGGGCCGCGTCGTCGAGAGAGAGAGGAGAGGCGGGCGCCTTGAAGGCTGGGCAGGCCGTGCGGGCCGTTGGGCCGCCACAAAGAGGCCCGGTGGAGGAAGTGAAATGTTTTTCTTTTTTTACGTTTTGATTTCCAAAAGCTAGTTTTCATCTTTTTACTATAATTTTATTTGGGCAGATAAAATGGTAATAAAAATATGTGTGTGCTCCTTGTAATATGCTCTGTCAAGGAAAAAATACTAACACTGGTTTTTCAATAAAGTTTATTTGTGCTATAATTTGCTACTTTAATTAATAAATGCCACTTTCATGATTTTTAATAATTAAAATATAAGTCCAAAAATCATGAAACTTGTTTTGTGTGCTAATTAGATGATGATGATCTTAATTATGAAGTTTGATCCTGTTTTGACTAATCTTTGTATTATGCTTAGTTAATACCTTAATTAATTAATGTTTAATTAATTAATCTTTTGGTTAATTAGGGTTTAATTAATCTCAATTAGCAAGTTAATTAGTGGCTTTCAACAACTGTAAAAAAATGGTTAATAAATTAGTAATCAACCTTAATCACTATTAGGGTTGCTTGATTTTGAATTGAGTGATGACCCCAGGTCATTAACCCTAATGACCTTCGGCATTTCATGTTGATTGCGTATCGTTAGTCCGTCGTCGTCGACACTAGTTATACTTCCATAATGCAACGTTACCATGAAGGAAAGTTGTACTCAAGATAGACTAGTTATCGTTGCATCATTATCGCATGCTCTTTTTATTTACCGCATTGTAATCATGCATCTACGTCGTGTAGTTGTCGGACTGAGGAAGGAGTTGATCCAACTCCCCGTTCTTGAAGAAGGTGATCCTCGTGAGGAGGTGGGATCGGATCTTGGTACTTGTGTAGTGGAACCTCACTTCGTTGAGCCCTAAGGCAAGCCCCGGATGCATTTAAACAATTCCTTGTATTTCGAAAAGCTTTATATTTTATGTTCCTGAGATGATGCATTAGATGTTAGGAGTTGTGTGATATCCTACTTTGATGCATTTACCGTACCTTGATACATTATCCTGAATACCTGCTTTGCTTTCGAAAAGTTTAGTACACGCTTAGCCTTGCTACTAGTGTAGGGTTTTGAGCAACTGTTTTTAAAAGTGTGATAACAATACCCTCTGAAGGAAAGTTACGAAAACCTGATGTTGCTTGTTGTTTATCCTTGTTCCGACGGGGTCAAGGGTACACCACAAGAACATGATGATGAGTAAATCGAGACCGGGTGGAGTGACTTGCACCAGGATGGGCTAGAGCCCTGGTGTAGTGTCGTCCACTTGTGAGTCGGTTAAGCACCGTTCGTTGCCTTGGCCCTTGGATCATGAGGTTATTGGATAGTACTAGTCGCATGCTAATGGCGGTAAGCTCTCTTGTACCATCCGTGACGAGGACGGACACCGGGACGGAAAGTAGCGGGTACCCACACTACGAGCGCACCGTCGACGTACAGACGGCGTAGGGAGATGGTGTACCGTGCTCTCATGGCTAGGACCCGTTCTTGCGGGGAGAAATACAAGCGTGAGTTGATGTATGTAAGATGTTTGGTCCTCGCATACATCGTGTGGCTAGGAAGCCCCAAATTGGTATATAAAGCGATTCGAATCGTCGTTGCTCCACGATATGGGAGACTTGATCCTTGCACCAAAGATCGTAGTAATGATGAAAGTTGTGAGACTAGAAAGTTTTGAATTCGTTACATGTTTGATAAGTGATTGTTATAGTAAGTACTGGCTTAGTCTCTTTTCGCAAAAGGTGTCTTTTGATCTTGCTAAAGCCTCACCTTGATTCCTATTAGCCAGCATTCCTAAGTCTTCTCCCCAATTTTTAGTCGGGTAAGTCTTGCGGAGTACTTTTTGTACTCAGGGTTTGTTGAACCCCTGTTGTAGGTGAACCGTGTGAACAAGTGTGCTACGGCCCTTGTTGCATGACGGTGGTCGAGGAAGGATCTAAGGAAGAGTAGATTGTGTGGTCCTCGAGGCAGGGCATTTCCGTTGTGTGGTTTGTAAAGTTACTTAATGATACTTCCGCTTTTTTTGTAATTATAACACTCTGGTTTGTATAAGTTTATCAAATGGTTTGTAAATTAAATTATTGTAAGTCTTCCGCTACTCTGGTATTTGTGTATAAAAACTGTTGTAATACTGTGATGTCTCTGTAAGTATCGATCCTGGAGAAATCGTGGTTTATCGAGGTTCCACCCGACGGAACAATCTAGGTTATGTGGTGTATAAGCATAGCCGACAGAGGTCTTAGGGACAATGTCAGGTGCTTGTGGGCCATATAATTTAGAAGGTTCTGCCACATATACTCATTCTTCAGTGGTGAACTTATGTGATGCCTGAGAAAGTGTAGGACTTTAAGCCCTTTCAAAGACTTGTTGCTTTTTTGTCATTGGGTTTTATAGCGTGCAAAGAGATTCTTCCCATCCAAGACAATCTCAGCATCTAAGGACCAAGAAAGATAGTTGCTGCCATTCGGGGCTAACTTCGGTGATCTCTTTTTCACAAGGTCAGATATGTCTACATGATAAAAATAATATGCACACAAGTTTACTGCTAGTAAACATGTATAGTATACAAAAGTAGCGTGGATGAAGAAAATTCTTAGTAAAATAATTATAACATCTTCAGAAATTAATAATCAATATAATTTTCAGAATTATACACCAATTAAATAATATGAGTCTCGCAGGGGTTTCAAGATCAGAGAACTCATATATAGATATTTTAATGACTGCAACCAATAACTATTCTGTTATTATTACGAGGCCAAAACGAACTAGCTGGACCAGCCCAAAACGGCCCGTTAACACTGCTCGGTATAAAAACTGGTTCTAACCCTAACGCCATCCTCCAGGCTTCTACTACCTTCTTTCCTTTTCTCTGTGCAGCAGAGCTAAAGCGGCGGCGGCGGCGTCTGCAACTTGCATACGGACAAGCGATGGCGGGCGAGGAGACGGCGGTGCCGGTACATCAGCTCGCATGCGGGCGGGCAGATGGCTAAGTGCAGCAGTTCACATGCGGGTGGGCAGGGATTTGCCTGTGCGTGCGGCAGGATTCAGCAACTGCAGGTGCTGAGATCTATGCGTTCAGGCAAGCAACAACTAGTAGAGTTTCTTTGTTTTAAATATTCAAAAACGATGAGTTTCTACTACTAGTAGATCCAGATGTACAAGTACTGGTGTAATTAATCGGCTTGCAAGCTAATTAATCAGCTTCGAGCTATGATGTAGTCACCAATCTTCATGTTGATGATTTGTCCTCTCAATCTATTCTATGCCCCGATCTGGCATTCAAGCCTGAGTTTCTTTGGTTGCAAAAATTTCTCAGCGACTAGTAGATTAGAACGCATTCAATCTAATCTACTAAGAAAAAACGTTTTGTACCTTCGGTTCAGTTCTTGATTTCAGAAACGAAGGCTGTCGCGTAGGACAGTTCGGCTAGGCCGCGGTGACCTGCCGGCGTGGTGACGAGTTGATGCAGATCAGGGCCTGGTTCTTTGCAACTTTTTTCACTCTCTCTCCATCACATCAAGTTTTTACCGGTATGTATGGAGTGCTAAAATGTAAACGTAAAAAAAATAACTAATTGCACAATTTGGTTGTAAATCACGAGACGAATCTTTTGAGAACCTAGTTGGACCACGATTGGACAATATTTGCCAAATACAAACGAAAGTCTTCTGATTGCGAATTTCACTCTCTCTCCTCCAACTGAACAAGGCGCAGTTCGTCAACGACGTTGATGTTCCCGGCGTCGTTGAAGTCGGCGTTAATGTAGTCGTACAGGATTTGCTAGCTCGGTGGCTGCTTGTGTAGACGCATTTACTGCAGGCTTGCGTTAACCGGCGATGTCGATGTAGTAGAGCGGTCGTGCTGATAACGTGTTATAAAACACGTCGCTGATGTCGGATCGGCTCTCGCTCACAATTGCAACAAACACAATAGAGAATACAAGAGAACAATTGTGGGACTATTCTTTATTGCTTTCTAAATAATAATGATTTGCAATAAAGGATCTTCCACGTATATATAGTCCGAATATGTCCTAGAGTTTTGGTAAGCGCCCACACAACAAACGGACTAGAATTAGGAATCCTTCTCCTCTTCTTTCTGTATTCCGGAGTCCGTATGTTTTACAACAAATTTAACATCAGGACCAAATTAAATGTGGGAAGCCTTATTTGCCCTTACCTTAATTCTATTTGTTCGGATGAACGACCGCCAGAATGAATTTACGGAAAAGAGGTGCATAGGAGAGCAATTTCCGCCTGAGTAGCCAAGGGTCTAGGCCCGCTTGCGCCCGTCGCCTACATCGCCGCGCACCCTCTCTCTCTCTCTCTCTCTCTCTCTCTCTCTCTCTCGTGTTTGACTGTGTGGTATCTCTGCGCTATCCTTTAGTGGTATTTTACATAGAATCGTAATCTTTCCATGCTACTCAACCAATTTTGTCTATATTAATGACAACATCAGTATAATATAGTATGTCTCATTATAATGATAGTTCTAAAGAAATAAGTGCGAGTATGACGGTGGCTGTGAATGTGTTTTTAACGATACTCCCTCTGTCCCTGAATACTGCAACTTCTAGGGTTGTCTTAAGTCAAACTTTTTAAACTTTGACCAAATTTCTAGGAAAAAAACACTAAGATATATGGTACCAAATTAGTACCATTAGATTTATTATACAATGTATTTTCATAAGAGATATATTTTATATCATAGATATTGATGATTTTTTCTATAAAGTTGGTCAAAGTTAAAAAAGTTTGATTGGCACGGATTCTAGGAGTTGCAGTATTCAGGGACGGAGGGAGTATTTATAATGATGTGTATCTTATTTAAGCTTGAACTGTTTTCTATCAAATAATAATTAGGGTGTTCGGCTGGACAAACCGGCTGGTTTACTGTGAGAGAAAAATACTGTTCAAACAACTGATAAGTTCAGCTTATAAAACAAGTGAACAGGATGAATATAATGATATACATCATAATAGATCCAGATTATATACATAATATTAAAACAACTTGCAGACAACAAAACAGACAAAATATTGTACGATCTGTTTTTTATAATCGTTATCCCAAGAACTTACAGCTGTCTATGGGTTGAACACTCATACCCTCTGTTGACAAGAGGAGCCTGGCCACCCAGTGTGCATAGGAATTGTCGTTAGATCTTGTCCAACACAGCCTAATGAACTTCTTTGTCCCTTTTATTACAGCCATGTGCAGCTCTGTTGGCACAAAATCTATAAGATCTGTTGCTCGCAAGCTACCGGCCAATAGACGGAGCGGAGCGTGGCGCATGCAGTTTTTATTTTATCTATTGTTCACTGATAGTCTGATATAACTATTAGGCACGCGCTGCCACCCCATAGCCATGAAACAGCGATGCTTGCTGCAGCGCGATTCATATCAACATCCCATTCTCTCCGTTACCGATCGCCATCTCGATGGATCTAAGTGTTAGGCGCGGCTTCGCGCACTGGCCTGGCAGGCAAAAATGAAGCAGCAAATCGGAGCATGCCCATGTGGCCAAGCCACAATAAACAATCCGCCACGCACTCCATGCGCGCGCGCGCGTCAATGTCCGCGGAGAACGGAGCGCACCGTGCTCTGCCACTGCGACTGCTAGGGCAACCAGCTTGGCTGTTTCCAACAAGCTGGCCGGCAGATACACCTTGCTTGCTTTATAAATAGCTCAGTTTTCCAAGCAGCTGCCCAACACGACGAAGTCACATCTCACTCTTGCTCCACTACTACTGGTAGAACTAGTAGAGCTTGAAGTGCCAGTCTTCTCCGATCGAGGCGAGCGCGCGGTGATGGGGTCACTGGCGACGGCGGAGGGGCAGCGGCCGCACGCCGTGTGCATGCCGTACCCGGCGCAGGGCCACGTGACGCCCATGCTCAAGCTCGCCAAGCTCCTCCACGCGCGGGGCTTCGAGATCACCTTCGTCAACACCGAGTTCAACCACCGGCGCCTGCTCCACTCGCGCGGCGGGGCCGACGCGCTCAGCCGCGTGCCCGGGTTCCGCTTCGACGCCATCCCGGACGGCCTCCCGCCCTCCGACCCCGACGCCACGCAGGACATCCCCGCGCTCTGCTACTCCACCATGACCACCTGCCTCCCGCACCTCCTCGCGCTGCTCGCCAGGGTCGACGCCGACGCCGCGTCCCCGCCGGTCACCTGCCTCGTCGTCGACGGCGCCATGTCGTTCGGCTACGACGCTGCCAGGGAGATTGGAGTGCCCGTCGCCGCGCTCTGGACCGCCAGCGCCTGCGGGTTCATGGGCTACCGGAACTACAGGAACCTCATCGACTGGGGCCTCGTGCCGTTCAAGGACGCCGCCGACCTCGAGGACGTCGACGGCGGGCCACTCGCCACCGTGGTGACCGGCGCGCGCGGCATGTGCGACGGCGTCCAGCTGCGCGATTTCCCCAACTTCATCCGCACCACGGACCGCGCCGACATCATGCTCAACTTCCTCCTGCGCGAGTCCGAGCGGCTGTCGCTCCCCGACGCCGTCATCGTCAACACCTTCGAGGACCTCGAGGGCGCCACGCTGGACGCCATGCGCGCGATCCTCCCGACGGTGTACCCCGTCGGCCCGCTCCTCCTCCGCGAGCGGCTAGAGATCCCCGCCGGCAGCCCGCTCGCGGGCCTCGGCTCCAACCTCTGGAAGGAGCAGGAGGGCCTCCTGGAGTGGCTCGCTGGCCGCGCGCCGCGCTCCGTGGTGTACGTGAACTACGGCAGCATCACGGTGATGACCAACTCGCAGCTGCTCGAGTTCGCGTGGGGCCTGGCCAACAGCGGCTACCCGTTCGTGTGGAACATCCGGCCGGACCTGGTGAAGGGCGACTCCGCCGTGCTGCCGCCGGAGTTCGCGTCCGCCGTCGAGGGCCGCGCGCTGCTCACGATGTGGTGCCCGCAGGAGGCGGTGCTCCAGCACGAGGCGGTTGGGGTGTTCCTGACGCACTCCGGCTGGAACTCGACCCTAGAGAGCCTCTGCGCGGGGGTGCCCATGCTCAGCTGGCCCTTCTTCGCGGAGCAGCAGACCAACTGCCGGTACAAGCGGACGGAGTGGGGAGTCGGGATGGAGATCGGCGGCGAGGTGCGGCGCGACGAGGTGTCGGCCATCCTGAAGGAGGCCATGGACGGGGAGAAGGGCCGGGAGATGCGCCGGCGCGCGGAGGAGTGGAAGGAGAAGGCCGTCAAGGTGACGCTGCCGGGTGGACCTGCGCAGACCAACCTTGAAAGGCTCATCGACGAGGTGCTGCTCTCCAAGAAGAAGGGACAGTGATTGTGGGCGTATCTTGTTGGCATCTTGCCGACGAGGTTCTAATTTTTTTGATATTTGAATAAGCAAAACTGCAACTGTTCTGTGATCATGATACAACATGTTCTATGATCATGATACAACATGTTCTTGTGCGATCATGCTCATCAACAGACCATCTGTTCTGAACTGAATCGCAGGAAGTTGTGCAAGCTGAATGTGTATGCTGCTGAGTATATGTTATGACTTCACTACGTTTAGATGAGGCTCTCAGGGCCGGGTAAGTAAGAATACATAGGCGACGTCGATTGAGTGAATAGCGGTAGCACGGCACGGGCACACTCGCAAGTGAAATCAAATTGGAGGATGTCGCTGTTCTGAATTACGCCTACTCAAAGCTCTTGGACCTAACATTAAGGTGGAATATGGGTGTGGCTACAAGTTAACTAAACAATGTAAAGCCATGTTTTATCTTGGGATTTGACTGAATGGAATTCGCCTTTGCCAGTAGTCTCTTCGGATTGTTTAGGTAGGTGAACATACATAGCTATTGTACGAACAACAGTCAGTTCCTAATCTTTTTGTCAGGTTAGATGGAGATTTACTGATCTGCAGATGCTTTTGCCATGTAGAAGGATAAATAATCTTTATCAGGTTTATCAGATAGGTTTTCACTTCAAAAGTTCAAATGTTACCCTTTTGCAACATCAAGTTGTGCTCTCTATGTGCTTTCGTCATAAATGAAAAAGGAAAACCATTTCCTGCTGGATCACTGTTGACCTACCTTGGCATTTCCTGTTGGAGGAGTATTTGTATGTATTTCCATGTTTTAAAATAAGTAATTTTGAAGAGCTTGTACAACATGAGCTGAGGCAAATATGTTTTTTCTCATGCTAAGATGAAATTGTAAAGATCATGTACAACAGGAGTTTGTGTATCTATAATGTTCCTTGCACCAACTCTAAAACTGCCTTGCAGCTTTTAAAACTGAATGAATTTCAGAACCCGCGTCCTTATTTTCCCCAGGATACAAACTCTCTGAATTTTGACAATCTTGACACTGAGTATATTACAGAGACTTAGAACTATATGGTTTTGATTGAAGAAGGCGACCACATACAAATAAATTAATCCAGTACTTCCATACAGATAAAAAAAATCATGCAAACCACTAAAATCTACATAAATAAAACAAAACCTGCAACTACATGTCCTAAATTACTTGAATATGAAAGTGAAACTAAGAATAGCTATTGTTGTGTGAAACAAAAGTGACCTAGCTAAAACAAAATGGTTGACGGCACTAGATAAACTTGTCTGCAGCATAATTCATGATCCATCCGGTTCCTTCCTTAGCCATCTGATCCTTGTTGAGTTGCCATTTTCGGTTTTTCCTGAACATGGTATACCATTCTGCGGTTAACATGACAATATTTTAGATGAAGTTAGATTGTAGTGGCAGTAAGCTTTTGAAAAATAAAAGGGGTAGAAAAGACCAACCTGTGTAAATTTTCTTTGAAGTTTTGAGGGTCCATGTATTTTCACTTCAAAGGTCCTTTTTTTTACTATTCCCAATATTTGCCCAATGAATTGTATCCCTCTCCAGCATCTGCAGTTTTCCTAAATATTTCCTTGTCATAACTAGCATTTGTCATCTCCATGTGGACACAAATAGACAGGGCTTTATCAGTAGGGATATATGATTTTTATTTTTAGTTCATATTGTTTGTCCTATGGGCAGAACAAATTTTATATGGACAGTTACTTGTTGCATCATTTTGTGTTTGACACCGAGATATGTTCTTTCATGCTAGGTTTAGACTCAATCACATGTTTTCGTCCACCGAGCTGCTATCATCGTTAAACTCAGAGATGCAGCTCCTGTTCCTCATCAAGTCCAACATCACCATTGCCGTCTATGAGGGGTGGGGCTAGTAACGTGTGTTCCCTGATAGCAGGCCACATTATTTTGACTGCACAAAACTAAAGATGCAACAGTTTAGATCCTATAAGATGTAAGATATATAAGTTTACAGTATATGTGAGCTGAAAACATAATTTGGCTCTGACGATTCCCCCAAACATAATTGTTAAGGCTTTTGGGTGGGAAAACGATCTGGTAGTACTTAAACCATTGTGGGGAATTGACCTCGATCTAAAAATGGGGAAACAAATACTTCTATCTGAATCCAGACACATAAAGTACTTTCTCATAAAAATGGGGAAACAAATACCTTAATCATGCACAAGCATAAATGTTTCTGCTACATGATCTTCTAGAATTCAGAAATACAGGCGTACAGCCGAGGCAATGGATTGAGCTTACTTCAGAAAAACAGCACGTGGCGGCCATGGATGAGCTCCGTGCGCCGCTGTGTAGAAGCCGGCGCCTGCTCATGGTCACGCCAATGCGTGTGTGTTCGCTGCCGACAAAATCAGATCAGGCAAAGAGAAGAAATCGCCTGAAAGCAGATTGGGAAAGGAGATGAGGAATGCACCAGAAAGAGAGATGCTAGTCTTCGTTTCGACAGAACTGTTGTCCCAGGCGCAGCGGCGGCCGAGGGGACTTGAGATGCGGTGGCGGACCAGCGTGTAGCGGTATGGCGTCGCCGCCCTCCCGTCCGTGCGCACAACGCAGCCGACGAAGGAAAAGAAACGCAATGGCCAATTTGGGTCGTGGGCTCAGAGTTGTGCTAGCCGGGCTTGGATCAGGTATGGGTAGGGCCGGATCCAAACACTACCCATATCAAAATTAATTAAATTACCAGGTTGCTTTAAGCTTTGTGCAATATTTTTTTATATCCAGTAAAGCAAAACTCTTAATTACTACTTTCTCCATCCCAGATTATAAGATGTTTGATTTTTTTTACTCCAACTTTGATAACTCGTCTTATTCAAAAAAAATTATGTAAATATATTCAATTTAAGTTATTCATGAAGAATTTATATTGATAAAGCAAACCACAATAAAAAATGATATTTTTTAGTGAGATGAGTGGTCAAATTTAGTGGTAAAAAATCAAACATCTTATAATTTGAAATGGAATGTTTTAATTTTCAGCTCTCAAACATGAAAACCCAGCTCTACACTGAAAGGTTGTAAACTTTTTCTCATGTCCTATTTATTTTCAGTTAGTTTCGGTGTGTGGTGGTGCAAAAAATTGGCAACATTGGGCCATGACTAGGATCCATAATTCTGACCAATTAGATTTGCACACCATGCGATTCATCATTATCTAAATATCTGCATGATCAATACATATAAAGATAGTAATCAGAGAGGTGAATCACTATGAAGGCTAAATATAATTTCGTAGCACTCCCATTAGCTACAAACCTAAATACATCTCTCTTACAGCATGTATAGATTGTTGTGTAATCGCTGAAATCAATGTGGACTAAAATATATAACTCCAATTGATCAGTCCTTTGTAATCCTTCATATTCAGGTATGATGTAGGCTATCGGTAAGTCGTTGCACTTCCTAGCTATACCATTGTGTTGTAAACAACACAAGACATGTCTGCAGCTTTGGATCTAGTAGGTTCTAATAGTAGCTGATAAATAAGTAGGCCTAATAGCCAAATTCGTTCTCGAACCATCGCCGAAAAGCTTAGTTTAATCTCTGAACTATGCAAACGGTCATTCTAATCCTCAAACTTTCACATCCACTCAATTTTATTTCTAAACTATGAAAACGACCATTCTCGTCCTCAAACTTTCGTAGCTGGCTCAATTTTGTCCCTAGTCCAACGTGGTGCGCCCGCGCTGGCTTCGCCAAATCATCACCCGATCGGCTATAATCGGTTTACGAAAGCCTCGTCACGCCCAGTCATCGACCATTATTGAGATTTTTGTATAATAATCTATGCGTAGGATCTACGTACATTCATCGGCTTTGTAACTCCTCAATACAACATCTAATGAAGATAACTTTTTTTTATAAAAATTGTAGATCTCAATAAGATCTACAACTTTCTAGTTTTATTAAAAAATAATCGTAGACGTTAAGATGCTCAAAAAAGCTAATATAAAATTTTAGCACCATAATAATTAATAATTACACATTCTTTGCTTGTAATTTGATTCAACTATTGTTTGAGGACGCGTCTCTTGAAATTAGAAAACCACTTTTGAACGGTATAAAAAGTATGTTCATTTGACTCCATATAAAAAATATATTAATTTTCTAATGCAATAAAAGCGATAGAACGTGATTATTATGGTGTTACAATTTTTAACGTGATTATTTTAAAGCGATATATCTACAAAAAATATATTAATTTTCTAATAACAATGAATCAAATTACAAGCGACACCGTGGTAATTATTATGGTGCTAAAAGTTTATATTAACTTTAGAAAGTTGTAGATCTTATCAAGATCCAAAAGTCATCTTCATTGAATGTTGTATCGAAGAGTTACAATTAGTTGCAACCAGTTGGAATAAGAATAAATTAGTTGCAGGCTTTTCGGCGATTCCAGGTGATTGGGCGATGACGAGACGCGAGCCAACGTGGCGCTCCACGTCGGACCGAGGGGACGAAATTGTGCCGGCCGCAAAAGTTTGAGGGCGAGAACGATCGTTTTTCATGTTTAGGGGCGAAATTGAGCCGGCTGTGAAAGTTTAAGAACTATAACGTCCGTTTTCGTAGTTCAATAACCAAACTAAGCTTCGATGATAGTTCGAGAACGAATTTGGCTATTCCGCCAAATAAGTACATACATGTATGCTACAAACCCTTATAGATGTAGCATAGGATTTTTAGTTCGTTGTTGCCTGATCTCCATTAGACTTAATGTTATTCTTTACAATGAGTAGATTCTGCGTGTGTACACTACATTATTATCCTCTTGTACCCCTGACAAAGATTTAATTCTTATGTTATAATCCTAAGTATGTCAATTATCACTACTTTATACCAACACATTCTTTACAGAGATATATCTGAAATATTCCAAGTGAAATGCTACAATCATATTTGTGGCCTTACAAGTTAAGAAACCTACAACGAGCATGCACACCTTGAAGGAGTACATGCTGAAGTCATCGGAGGTGTAGGCATCGTCGTTCTTGATGTTACGGATGGAGGGATCTTACGACCACTTCTTGTGCACAACACAAGGTTACTCAATGGTAGTCTCAACAATTCCCATGGTTGGACCCAGATGGTAGAGCCGACAAACCATCAAAATGTGACGTAAATGGACGATAGTCGGAGTGTTCGTCTGGTCACATAAACCGATTGATAAGATAAGCCGACTGGTTTGCTATTAGAGAAAAAATAATGTTTCGAGCGGTGATAAGACAAGCGAGCAGGGGCGATTCACATGAGAGGAACGACAAACAAGGAAAATATATGAATTAATATCGCTAGTCCCTCCAAATAGTGGAAAATTCAATCTTCACTTTGGAAAAAGTGAGCTTAAAATTACCAAGTTCAAAAAATATGGGAAAATTAATATCAAATCTTTAAAGTAGAGATATGAATGCAAAACCCCAATACAAAAACATACTATGTCTTATTCAAATATCGGTTTCATATTTTGCTCACTTAGCGTTCCCAATTTCCTTGCCTTTTGCAGCAATTGAAACGACGCGCTTCATGAAAAATTCAATCAATTTTGCTTATCCTCCAATTTTCTGGCCTTTTGGAGCGACGAAACCATGCGCTCCATTCAAATTTCGAACTGAAACCAAGACCTTCCAAAAATGGAACGCTCCACGGGCCACGCGCCCACGCCGAGCTGCCGCATCAGTACATCAGCATCACCATGGGACGAAAATGAAATCACATCTCGTAGAATTCCAACGTAGCCCAAGATTACCCCTTCCACTGACAGGTGCACCCAGAAAATATGGACCCACGTATCAGTGAAATCTTTGATGAGGCGACCAGGTCGCGGTCTCTCGGACACGACCCCGAAAATTTCAAACCAGCGTAGGCAACTCTTCGATCCCGCCCGCGCAGCCCGCCACTCACTGACGTCATGTCCCCACATGTCAGAGGTTACCAGGGCGCGTCATCTTTAACACCTGTCCATTTCCCTTCATCCATCTCCGTAACCCTGTTTGTCTCTCTCTTCTCCCCCAATCTCCGAGCCGGAGCTTGGAGCTCCCAAACCCTAGGCCTCACCGGGGGAGCCATCTCCGCCACGCCAGCGATGCCTCTCGCCGCAGCGGCTTGACGGGGCCTGCCCCCAAACCCACCTCTTCGGCGGAGAGCGCGGCGTGGTTGCTGTGGGAGGCGCGGGCGGCGGTGGGAAATGGAGCCGAGGCGGATCTCGGCGAGCCCGCGCCCCGTGCAGCGGGCGGCGGGTGGTGGCCAGGAAGAGGCCGAGGCAGGAGGCGGTGGTGAGCAGCGTGCGGAAGCTGCAGCGCCGGGAGATCAGCTCCCGCCGCGACCGCGCCTTCGCCATGAGCGCCGCGCAGGAGCGCTTCCGCAACATACAGCTGCAGGTTTGCCCTTAGACCGGTTACTACTATGTCAAGTGTCAGCAAGTTAGATCCTTTTCGTATGCCACCGTGTCGTGGTTAGCCGCCGCCAGTTCTTGGTGTGCGGAATGACGGGTCAGGGTTCTCACTGGCCTAGTTTAGAGTGAGCCAGACGATTTACTTGAGATCTGTTTAGCATGCTTTTGAATTCTTGTTGGCAACTGCGAGTGGAGTTCTGTGCAGAATGCTGTGCCTGATGAGAGGTAAAGATTGTCTGATACGTGCGTTGTGGCTTATATAGCAATGCCTGTTTGAGGAGTGGCCAAATTTAATCTTCACTTCTGCGACTGTGTGTGTCCAACCTCTCTTTGCCTTGCACTGGCCTGCTTAGTTATTTGAACAGTTCTGGTTTGTTCAGTCTGGGGCATTTCTATTGCTATTTTGGGGCATATGGATGCTTCTTGGTCAAGATAAAAGAGGGGCATTGTGCACTGACATGCTGATGTTTGAGATTGTCCAAACCTGATAATCTAGGATTGTTTGAATCTGATTATTCCCTATAGGCCATAGCGAATGCTAGTCATATTTCTCTTCTGTGGTCTCTATCCTGCCAAGTTGGGTTGGTGGCTTGGTGCTACACATACTAGAATCAGCTACACTGATTGTCACCTACTCACCTCTGTGCCACTTGATGTCTTTGTTCTGTAGTATGAATTTGCCAATCTGGTCTCCTTGTATTTCTGAGTATGAATTTGGTACTTCTAATTCTGCACTCAAAGAAGAGCAAGGATGCCTTCCTAGTTTAAAAAACTAGGCTTGTGTTATCATTGGCAGTCCAATGCTCAAATACAAGCACTTTGTGCCAGGACATCACCGTATTGGAGCTGGCAACCTTCGCAATATCTGTGCTTTTGTCACAGTTTGTGCAGCAATGAATTGATGTCAAGTTCTGTTTTTTTTGGTAACATCGATTGACTGCACTTTAAGAGTCTGATCAATCATCTATGCTGTCACTTTTAGGAAGAGTTTGACACTCATGATCCAAAGGAGAACACTTCGCTACTCCCTTACTTGAGGAAAAGGTCAAAAATCATTGAGATAGTTGCAGCGCGTGATATAGTGTTTGCTTTATCACAGTCAGGAGTATGTGCTGCTTTTAGTAGAGGTATGGTATTCTTGCCTTCTTGCAGTCCATTTCTGCTTCCTCTGGCTGTCCTGTGATTCTCTTTCTATATTTCCAGAGACAAATCAGAGAATATGCTTTTTGAATGGAAGTCCAGATGAAGTTATCCGCAGTTTATTTTACAACAAGAATAATGATTCACTCATTACTGTGTCAGTATATGGTTCTGAAAAACTTCAGTGCTCTGCGATGCAGAACAACTCGAATAGAGTATGCTTTGTCAATGGAATTGTTTTTTTTTTTTAATCATGTCATCTTCCTTAAGATTTTTTCCCCAACTATTCAAGGTACATTCGGCGAGGACAACCGGATGCTGGTTTCCCTCTTTTTGAGTCTGAGTCCTTGAAATGGCCTGGGTTTGTAGAATTTGATGATGTCAATGGAAAGGTTTTGACTTACTCTGCTCAAGACAGGTATGCTGAGTCGCTGACTTTGGTAATGGCTAAAAGAAATTGAATCTTATGTGAATGTGCTCTGATGCCATCTCATCCACAAACAGCACTTACAAGGTGTTTGATTTGAAAAACTACACGTTGCTGTATTCGTGTCTGATAAGAATGTTCAAGAAATAAAGATTAGGTAATTTGATGTTTCCTTCTTCCTGTGTTACTGTATCATATACTCTTGATTCTTCTTTCCACTTTTTATGAGGAGTAAATTGATTAGCCATCATTTTAATGTCTCTTATCTCTCTCTTTTTTTTAGAACTAGGTAGTGTGCCTGTGCGTTGCTACGGGACAACTAAATTTGTACTAAAACTATGTAGATCACATATAAGATAACAATACTTGACATTTAATCTAAAAAGCAAAGTTCGTGGAAAACTAATAGTCACAAACTCAACTGTATACCTCTAGTGCGTTGCAACAGGAACAAAATAATACCTTGACCTCATTGTGTGTTACGCCCGCTAGTGTCTTTCTATGTCGTGTGCCATTGCCACTTGGCATTTTGTTTTGGGTTCGTACCACCCCAGGTTTTCCTAATTTGCATCCCCAATTGATGTGTTTCTTATGGTTTCGTGAATGCTATGTTTCTCATGTTGCAGTGCAAATTTTCGTGTGTGTGTTGCAAGAGGCACAAAAATTCCAGTATTTTCATTATTGGTAAGTAACAAGAGTAATGACTGTTGCCACCTCAAGTCATTTCTAACATAATAAAGCAACCTTCTACACCTACCAAGACAACTGCTCTCAACGGCAGTAGTCTGACTGTCTCCCAGCGTCACCACAAGGCTGGACGCACACTATTTACAGCGCCGCATAATCAGCTGAACCCCTTATCCCTCCGTCAGGTGCCATTGCTTCTACTTGCTTCCCAACCGATCAACCATCTAGCGACCTCTATATTTCTTGCCAAACTGTACCACAACTCAAGTTTACATTGAGTTTCTAAAATAGATTGAGGCAACAAAAGCTTCATTCAGAAGCGTCATTGGTAGCCCATAGCTACATTGCAAATAGGATGTTGATCTTCAATATCTGCATATGACGCCTCCTTCCCAGATGGCTGCTGTCATACCTCCTCTTCAGTCTGGGATAGGTAAACCATCATACGGAGCACAAGAGGTAAACCAGATAGGCAAATCTTAACTAAAAATAGGAACTGTGTAATATACCCAAAGGGCATTTTTAATCACTTGGATATCACTTAGTCTCTGAGTGTTGAAGCATGGTAAAGGCAAGCATAGTCTATGGTTTTTAATGGCCATTGGAATGCAATAATGAAAAAAATGTAGCAGAGGAAGCCTATAACAAACATGTAACATAAGAAGCCTATAACAAACATTACTGAAGTTGCGTCAGGAAAATTTCTAGAAGTCCGTATTCATAAGTTAAATTATTTAACTGTAGAGACTGACAAATTAAAGAAATTTATGAACCTGCTAATCAGTGGATTTTCAATGAATAACCAAAAGAATTCCCCTATGCAGCATGGATACGGATACGTGTATCGGTATCGGAAGGATACGGATACGGGGATACGGCACTTCTGTCGAAAATCTGATACGCGGATACGTTTTAACAATTTTTTAATTTAATTAAATGTAAATAACAACACATATTTGGATATTTAGTAATCCCTTTTGTGTATTTTATAGCAAATTAGCTTCAACTCTAGTGTAGATACCAAGTTTTTGCAATGGACAATATTTGCACTTCCATACAATATTTGCTCCACTAGCTTTTAGATCTCCTAGCACTAGGTAAATTTAGAGTTGCCCTTCTACTCACAGCTGCATAAAAATATGGACAATATAATAGTGTATCACTAGACAAAAACCCCACTCAAGATAGGGATGTGGGGGTAACAAGCAAGCAACAAGAGGAACGGGCTAGCTAGATCGAGAAAGGGAGAGCAAAACTGAACACATCGGAATCGCAAGCAGTCGTTGGATCCCCGTTGGGTCGCCGGGGGCTTGCTGCTGCTGAGTGCTCACTCAATGACACAAAGCCTGTGGTCCAAGCTGCCGCAAGCGCGGCTCGCCGGTGGAGGACTGCCAGCATTGCATCCGCAGAGCTTTGTCCGGTGCAGGCAAGCAGCAGGACTCCTCCATGAAGCATCGCGCGATGACGCTCATGTGTGTGGATGGCCGCATCCAACAGCCAGATACGTATCCCATCAACGTATCCAATTTGTTTTTATTAATTTTAATTCGGATACTCCGTGGATGCGTATCGAAGAAGTATCGGTCGCGTATCCGTCTCGGATACGTATCCGATACGGGATACGGCACCTCCTTGGGTATCCGTGTTTTTTGTAGGAATTCCCTCTTCAGGTGGAAATATTAAAATCATTTGTTTTTCTTTAACCTGAGGTATACAGTATGTGGATTGGTAGCTATAAAAGAAATGGATACAACACTCATTTATGTCCTGAGATATATGGAATAACAATTGATTAGCTTTTTATGTAGACTGTCCTAGCAGTAAAGTCCCAGACTGAAGTTTGGATATGGCAAGAACATTTTTAATGACTTTTTTATGCCTTCGAATGTATTTTATGATTTTCCTAAATCTGTTATGGACTCTTAATCTACCCACCAAGCTATAAGTAATAGGTATAGATTGGAGGTTATGGATAAAGTGAGTTGTATCAATCAGTAAAGCATATCCTGTTCTAGACTATGCATCAATCAGTCAGTTCAACAAATCTAGGAGTCTGCACTGCATTAGCACCTAAAAGTAGCAGAAAAAAATAGCACAAATCTCTGGAAAACAGAAAGAAAGCCACTATATCCCCATTCAGATCAAGTAGATGCCTTGGCCCTCCTCCTGATCTGACCTGATATTCAGAGAAATTAGCACGCTCTTTAAGCTGCTGCAACAAGAGGAATAGCCCAATGTGGCCAAGCACCAGATCACCGCACTTTGGGGAGTCACTGGCAACATTACCTAAAGCCCATAGAGCCTGCAAAAAAAGGAAGGAAGAAAGAAAACAAGGTAAGCATCATTCACTCTACATAAGTCTCATATAAGAGAGTAAATCCTGTAATTCGGTGCACGCCAACATCCTCACTGTGGGAGTTGAGGAGCTTGACAAAGATGGGCACAGCTATGGAGAGCAGCTTCCTGAACTGCATGGTGACCTCAAGCTGCACGGTGGGATCGTTGGAGAGGACAGCCTGCACCATATCGCCCGGCAAGCCATCGAGCTGCACAAGTAGACAACAGGAAAAATCAGATCCGTGCCGTTCAAATCGATGCACGCACCACCCGTCACTCAAACCCTAACAAGGGGCGAATCAGATCAGGGGCCAGAGAGTGAATCAGGGAGGGAGAGCAGCGCCAACCTTCTGCTGGAGGCGTGGCGGATTGGCCTTCACCGCCACGTCGGCACCGGTGCGACGGGGAGGGAGGAGGGCTGTCGAGGTCCTCGGCGGTGAGCCCATTGGCGGTCTCTGGATTTGACGGGCAGGTCGTGGAGGCGGTGCGGGGGCGTATCCGAGGCGTCCCAGGCGGCGGCAGCAAAGGGGAGCATCGTGTGCAACGAATGGGCTGCCATTGGGCCGAAAGAGTGAGTGGTGGAACGGTTAGGCCAGACGAAAATTGGGCCGGACGAAAAGAATGGCCGGACCAGAATAGGGGAGAGAAACCCTTGCCTTTTAAGTATTATATAGAAGATTTTAATGTCTCTTATCTGATGTCATAACAGCGACATGTTTTAACACATAGGGGTGTGCGGATCCGGGGCTTAAATTAGCCCATCTTTTGATAATGGGCTAAACAGGGGGCTAATAAGAGCTAATGGGCCTAACCACCAATTAGCCCCCTAGCTTCTATTAGCCGATGTATAGCACTCATATTTGACATCCACATTTCAAAACCCAGGGGTTAGCCCATGGGATCCAAACACCCCATTAGACATCTTTAAAATTATAGCAGTTCTTACAGCTGATCTTGTCTGTATACTTTCAGCTTAAAGTATTTTATTTGATTCTTCAGTTGGTAGTACATATTTGCAATTTGCATTAGCCAAATCTCTAATTATCTGTTTTTCTTGTGCAGCCCTGGGATAATGTTATTGATTTATACAAGAACAAGCAGCTCAGTTCCTCTGAAGATTCTTTCCATTGAGGATGGTACAGTCTTGAAGTCCTTCAGCCACCTTCTCCATCGTAATAAGAAGGTAGATTTCATTGAGCAGTTCAATGAAAAGCTTCTGGTCAAGCAGGAGGGAGAGAACCTTCAAATTCTTGATGTAAGCATTATACCT
The DNA here is from genome assembly GCA_015844335.1 of Chrysopogon serrulatus. NCBI lineage: Eukaryota > Viridiplantae > Streptophyta > Magnoliopsida > Poales > Poaceae > Chrysopogon > Chrysopogon serrulatus. Next base: position 73,918 of record JADLZL010006116.1, on the reverse strand, counting down.
AATGCAATCAAACAACAAATATTTGTTTCGTTATCAGGGTTCTAGCTCTGAACTCACTTGTGTACCTAATATCTGTAGGTAAGGAACTTCCAATTGACAGAAGTGAGCAGAACTGAGTTTATGACTCCATCTGCCTTCATTTTTCTGTATGAGCTGCAACTGTTCTTGACATTCCGGAATCGTTCAGTAGCAGTTTGGAACTTTCGAGGTGAACTGGTCACATCATTTGAAGATCACCTGTTGTGGCACCCTGATTGCAACACAAACAACATATACATTACAAGTGATCAAGATCTTATTATTTCATACTGCAAGGCTGACTCAACTGATTCATCTTCAGAAGAAAATGGTGAGCATCTTTCTTTCTTTTTTCTTTTTAAAAAATACATTGTTCAACTGCTCATGCATTTTTATTGCAGTGACTGTTTATGATCTTTTGATTTTCCCTTGTAATATTCTTTCACTGCCAGCTAGATCATGTTTCATCTTTCATGTGCTTCTCAGATCAAACTATTTAACTAAAATTGCCATTGCCTGATCTCATAGGTCATGATGCATGTTTTGTTATAAGCTGGATTTTCTTCAGTTTGATAAACTTGTCAATTGTTTTGGATGGAATTCATTCACTGTAGTTCCTCCACACCCCCCAACTTAAGTGTGATGTACATACTAATATTTCTTTCATATAATGCAGCTGGCTCTATAAACATAAGCAGCATACTGACTGGCAAATGCTTGGCAAAGATAAACCCTGGAAATTCATGCAAGCAAAAGAAAGCATGGAAGTTCCAGAATACAGTCTCGGAGGCCCTTGAGGACATCACGGCTCTGTACTATGATGAAGATCGTGACGAGATCTACACTGGCAACCGGCATGGCCTTGTCCATGTGTGGTCGAACTGAAAGCTGAAACTGTGGCTACTTTCACCCGCAGCACGGTGATCCTCACCTGTATGTGTTTTAACAGCTAGTACCTCACGTGGCAGGGGGCATGAAGAGGACCCCCAGCCACCAGGTACGTATGTGATGCTTCATTTTTGAGGCAGTTCATATTTATCTCAGCATGCCAAGAGCTCTCTCCATCCATTCAGAAATCAGAACACCCCCCCCCCCCAGATTTGTTGTAGAATTGGCAATCGTTATGCGTTTTCACTGTAGCATGTAGCTCTATGGGAATGTCGATTATGTCCCTCAACTCAATCACAGAGTGACTTCAAGTGTAACGGATGTACCTTGCTAGTAATGAAATTCATTCGTTCTCATTTCGTTGAATTGCTTTCACTCTTGAAATTGCAAGAGTATGTATGTTCAGAAATGAGGAATCCTCTACTCTGAATGTCTTGGAGGCCTGGTGAGGGTGCTCCCTGTCACTGGAGAGGATGCTACTCCTTTGAGAAGTACTGTGCTGTAATTCAGAGTGCATACCCAAACACAACTCAATCTTGGTTTTCGCGGCCAGAATTAAGATTGATCTGCTTTGGTTGACCAGAGAGGTGAAACTGGCCTGAGGCTCGTTTGCAACACGGGAACTGGAGCTATGTCTGGGCGTTTGCTAATGGAACTCCTGCGTTCCCAGCGACTTCTGAAACTCTGAATCCTCTGGCCACCCCACTAGGCCACTACGCCCCGGCGCAGTCTAGTGTGTGTGCTCCACCACCGCCCTCACGGCCGCCCCGCATGGCACGGTGCTGCTGTGGGAAGACCAAGACGCGACCACCCTGACGAGTCGGCGAGCTCCGACGGCACAAACTTTCGGCGTCCGGAATTTCAACACGCTCCACCAGCAAGCAGAATAGCTTAGCTTGGGGCAAGCAAGACGACTGACTACGAGAGTGATCATTTTTTTTTTTTTTGAGATAGAGTGATCAAGTGCTGAGACCATGGCAGTGCTGGGCGCCTGGAAAAGGAGCACCGAGCACGCCACCAACCATATGCTTCGCGTGCCGGCCAGACGGCTAGGATTTAGGCCCCGGGCAGGCCAGACGCTTTGGCCCGGATCCACCGTGCAGTCTCACTCAGTCTCGCCAGTCCATCATAGCAGCGTGTATGTACAGGTGCTCTGATGAAGTGGGGGACAAACAAATGTGACGCTCAAGCTCAAGCATGCCCGCCCCCTCTCCTTTATGGGTGGACTGAACTTGACCCGGCAGAGCAACACAGTCCAAGTGATTTTTGTTGGCCTATCTCAAAAAAAAAGTGATTTTTGTTGGCATGCCATCCTTTTCTTCTGAAAAATTAGTCGATTCCCCGAACGCAATTCAGACTGCGCATGAAAAAAATGTGTAGTGGGGGAAAAACAGAGAGAGAGAGGGGAATTGTCCTACTCTAACCTTTTTTTTTGTTTTTTTATTGATTGATTGAAGTATTTACACTCTGCTCCCTCTTTACAAGGTGCATGGTTTTACTGCTGGGTAAAAAAAACCAAAACCACACACGCGTCAAGAGGTGTTTGAATCCAGTTTCACATTCTATGACCCCAGTTAATCGGCTTTGATATCAAAGAGGAACCAAAAAAAAAAAATGGCAGCCAGGAGCAGCAACTGCTGTGCTCTCCGGGCTTCCCAAACAATTGGGGGCGCAAAAGAAGGGAAACGAAGCACCCATCCATGCCAATGGAACGGCGGCACGCCGGCGATATGCTACAGGCAAGCTAGCTAGGAGGACCAGCTCCGGAGCAGCGACGGCTTGCCGAACATCTGGTCCAGCGCGAGGACGACGGCCATGGCCAGCGACACCTCCATCCCGGGCTGCACCACCAGCCGGAACACGTCCGAGCCCACCACGGCCTCCTTGGGGAGCACCTCCGCCACGGCGCGCCGCCGCTCGTCGTACACCGTGCAGCGCCGCCGCAGGTACGACCCCTCCACCTCGTACCCGGCGCCGCCGGTTTTGGCGGCGGCTCCGAAGACAGCGCCGCCGGAGCCGGAGCCGGAGCACGCCGCGACGTGCGCCATGGACTTGGCGCCACCGCCGACGCGCATGTACGACTGCGCCGCCCGCTTCACGGCGTAGAGCGGCGGCAGGCGCCGGGTCTCCTCTCCCCGGGTACACCAGCCACTGGTCGGACCCCAGCCCGAGGCCGATCAGCTTCCGGCGGCGGAGGGTGAGCACGGGCAGCCGGCGGCGTCCATGAGCACCACCTCCGCGCGGGAGTCGGACGCGTAGCTGTCCACGCGGTACACGAGGTTGCCGCGGGCGTCGAACACCGTGAACCCCGGCAGTTGAACAGCAGCGACTTGCGCCACACCGTCAGAGTCACCGGCTCCTCGTCGGCCGGCGCCGGCGCCGGCGCCACCGCCACCGCCACCGCCGGCGGCTGGCCGAGGACGGCGGCACGGCGACGACGTTCGGGTGTACCTTCGCCGTCATGCTTAGATAAGCAGAGACTGGGTGGATCAAGATTTAAGAATGGTGGTGGTGGAGAGGTGGGGAGGAGGAAGTTAGCTCGCTAGCGCTAGAGGAGAGGAGAGAAATTGCAGTTTATGATTTGTGTCACGGATTGAGAAAGGGTGGACGTGAGCAGTATATATACACTTTCCATGGACAGAAATGCCCCTTGATAATTAGGTTGGGTTGGAAGGGTTATGTGGCAGATGGCTCTCACGTGTATTGGGGCAGGGGATGAGATTAAGAACTATATATTCCAACCAAATAATGCTCTGCCACTTTTATCTAAAAGCTTAAACTAACTATAGACAGCAGAGACACATTTATGCTCATGTAAACATAAATCTTGGCTAGGATACACGGGGGATGACATTCAGGTAAAAGGGTAGAAGAATATATTGTTTGCTTATAAATATGTGGTAGTCATCATTATAATTTTCTTGAGCCCTGTTTAAGTAATAATGTAGATGTATTGGTTCTTATGTAGTGATGAAACTAGAGCAAATTAGAGGGTGACTTAGTCCTCTAGCATATATGAAATTTCAAGTTGCAATTAATCATGGTGGTGTGTTTTCATTTTTTTTTGGTGCAGCGGCACTCACAATTCACAAGCATTAACTTAGCTTCACTGTTCTTATTGTGGAACATGTTCTCTTGAGTTTAAATCTTGATTCAGCATATAAGTGCACACATTTACATTTCAATATTTTTTTCTGCGTCTATTAAGTTACAATGACTTTATGAAGTTTAAGATATGCTACCATAATGCAAAGGGTCATGGTAAAACTATGCTCAGAAGAGTGTGGGTGCGGCTACACTACGCAAAATTAAAAAAAAAATTGTTGGAGCTAAAGTTCCACAATATTCGCACCCTTATGTCACAAATCCTTGCGACTATAAGGCAAGTGCACCTTCATATTTTCTCTAGCTCTGCCCTTGGACGCAGGCTATGTGTGTGAGCATCCTAGGGCATGTGTTTGTGTAAACTTTTGCATTCCAAAAATAATGACAGTGCAAGAGAGAAGGATTGAGGTTTGAAAAGCATCCAAAGACGGGTGCTTAAGAAGGCAGCTAGGCTAAAAGTTACCAGATATATTAAAATCATAACTAAAGCGAATTGCTTTTGAATATATTCATAGATTATTGGAGTTTCTAGGAGAAGTTTAAGAAACATCTGTAGAACAAATTTGATGCATTCTGTTACTCACAATAAAGGTTGTTAATTAGCCTTATTAGAATTTATAATTACTGTGTTTGCAGCCTACCTAGCTCCATGGAGCATCATTTTCATGAAATCAATTCTCTCAGCCAAACAACAAAGGGTGATAAGATAAAAAAACACTTCTCCATTAATAGTGCGAGTTAAAAAGTCACTTCTCAATACTTTTTTTTTTTTTCAAAAAGCAGTAAAATTTTTTATCGGATTTTTTATTAGATAAGAATAAGAAAAAGGAAAAAATAACAGAAAAAACAGAATTACAAAATTGCATAAACGACTCTAAACTCACCAACAGCTCTGGCCGCAGGCCACGACCCAATTTCAAACATTGTGATTCCCGGACAGAAAAACAGTAACCTAAAGACCTGAAAGAAAAACTACTCACCCTAGGGTACAAAAACCTTCACTGTTGCGACTAATCAATTTGATCATTGGTTCATGTTGCGGAGTGGTAATACTCGACCTCTTCCTTGCATTGAAGGGTCACTTGTCTTGGTTGCAGCGAGATATTCTAGAAAGTTCTACGATTTTACTGCTCCATACATTCTACTCTACCAGAAACATATAATTATGTCATCAATGTTTTATTTTGATCTTGTTTGGCATCTATGCCAATGTAGTGATTCGTCTATTCGCACTGTGTCAATCATAGAGAGGCCAAGCCATTGTGTTTTCAAAATCACCCAAACTTGCTTTGAAAAAAATACATCTTTACATAAGTGTGTCGGTGTACTTCTCGAATACTCTCTAATCAGTTAAATTTCATCTAATTCTTATCTTACTTTTCACATGATTCATTGCATCAGAGAATAGGATTAAACCTCTACCAAATTAGCTCTTACTATCCTCGATGCTATATCACGTCTCTGGCTTGACATCATTACTAATGGTGTGTTTTGTTTTGGTTTGTAGAGCCACCCCATGCTTCATAAGGTGCTCTTTTGATCCTCATGCATATATTAATTATTAGCTTGTGAGAAATGAGATCGTGATGAATCAACCTATTTTGTTCCATAATTTAAATACAAAAGGTGAGAAATGAGAAGAAGATGCACTACCTCATTTGTCGAACCAAACATATCATAAACTTATGACCACTACAAACCCTGATATTTCTCTCGCGCATTCGCAATCAACGTCGCTGCTCTTGCAATTTGGGTTGGTAACGTTGGTTAATCACAACCAATTCTTTAATCCGTTTGGCCATGTTCTACGCTGTCGTTTCATGAAAAGAAAATTGTTCTACGCTGTCGCTGGTCAAAATCATTCCCCGAAGCCGAAGCGTGGCACGAGGTGGAGGCTCGGGTGGCCAGGATGAGGCCAGGGGGGCGGCAGAGACGCCTCCTCCCGCTCGTCAGCAACCGGCGTGGTCGGCTGGAGATTACAATAAAAACGATTTATTAGTGGCTGATGTGAAGCGATGAAGCCAGCGAGATCTTTATCTCCAACCATAAGTAAGAACGCCAAGCTTATGGCTTTTACAATTGCCGTACGTGATGTCGTTATTAGCTGCTAATTTAACATTATTCTACACATGGACAATACAACTACGAAGTGTTGTCATTGGAGTTTCAGGAGCCAGCCAGCCGTACCAGGCTCAGTGTTGATATTTCTCTTGTGCCATGATGGAGGGGATGACGTCATGTTCACTAGTAATTTTTTAATACAGTTGGAGTTCGTTACAATAATACTCTAATAAGCACCTTGTATAAATACTGAATTGGGTTGAAAAATATTGAGATTGACAAAATCCTTATAGGCACAACACTGCCCCTACCTAATAAGCACCTTCAAAGAGTTGAGTGGATTAACAAATATGGAGGTTAACAAAGTCACAATAGATGCATCGTTATCGACAGCATGCCACCTACACCGAACGAATAACACTATTAAATCTTTAAATAAATCTACAAAAATATGGGTATAAATATCGAGTAAAAAAATTAAATCTATGTAAGATAAATTCCACCAGAAAAAAATCTAATAAACTGAGGTATGCACAGTTTGCAGTCAATCAATTTTTCTGCCAAGAACCAAACATACCTTCCCTTGGATTTTAAGTATTTGGCATACGTAAATGACAAGCTAAAAAAATATGAGGTTCATGGTAACCTAATTAGGTTAAAAAATAAACTAGTAATTACTAATTAGCTAATTCTCAATCTTCATTTGTGCAGTCAAGGACCTACTTGGGATTGCTACGCTCTACCTTTTCTAGGAAACTATTCGGCAGAACTTATAAGCCAGCTGATAAGCCAAAACACTATTGCAACAACTGATTTTCTGTGAGAAAAAAGTATTGTTGGCTGATAAACTGAAATGGCTTTACAGCTGAACAAGGATATCTTTACAAACTCGTTGTATGAAAAGAAGTCGAGGGCTAACTTTAGAATTTTTTTGGAGCACGTAAAATGGTATTCTAGAGACTTTAGTTTTTTTAGTTGTTCCATGGTATAGTTGGTGTAGAACAGTTCGAACAGACTCCAATCAAAGAATAATCCAGGTATTTATAATCCCAGGAAATTATTAGAAATGGAGATCGCTTGAGGTGCTCCAGTCTGGAGCACGCATAAGCTGTCAAATTAATTTCTTTCATTAAATCCACTGATTTGCAATCAGAACTGACCGACGTGTCCACAAACAAAGCAATAAACCAGATCCACAGATACGAAAATGTACTACGGCATCACTACTATACACTAGCAACCTCATGCTATAGCTACAAGTCAAGCCTACAACCCATGAGTCTTAGAATGCATATATGAAACACATTGAAGAATTTTCAGATTCAGTCACTACTATTATACAGATAAAAATATAAACTTTTGTCGTCCATTAAGCATGATTAGAAACGTATAACGACAACGAAGACGCGACATTTTTAGCTAGCTGATTCTGATCCAGATCACATCGCGAGCACTGCCAATGCCAGCCTAAAAAGATCTAGGCTCCATTACATCGGGGTATCAGAAGCCAAGCTAGTGACACAGATGACTGCATAGGACAACAACCATCATCAGACTAGTGCTGGGCATGTACTCGATCTAATTGCCAGTAAACAAAGCTTTGCTGATTCTATCGTCTAGCGAATAACTAATGATTGATGATCTTGTTGATTACGCGCGTCGAGCAATTTTCGGTTGCATCCGACGTAGATCCTTCAGCTGGTAGCTGGTCGTCATAGCCTAGTTGGTGTACTGCATGTTCTACATACGTACACAGTAAACTTCCCTTTTTTGAAAGAAAAGGAAGTGAGATCCAACTAAGTCTGACAGTACTTTTTAAGCAAATCTTTATGCTATCAGTTTCTTGCTTTGTTTCCTGCTTAATTATCTGGGGTTTCTCTTCAATTATATGAAAGTCGATTAATGAATCATATGGGCAGTCCTTTGTTTGCGCTAAATCAATTTGTTAAATGTGATTTAGCAGATCTTCCTCCTCCGAAGAATAATTTTAATTTCTTTTGTTTAGCCCAAAACACAATATTTAGAGAATCCGTTCTGTTCATAAACCAATCATTAGGTTTCCTTATCATTGGTCTGGATGCAAATAAAATAAAATACAATAAAATAAAAAAACGAACAGACCTACCACTAGTAGTAGATGTCAATCAGCTAGATGTTTTGAAGACAATTCAGTACAACAGATGGAGTTGAGGAACTGGTCAGGAGTTAACTAGTACTCCGTACTAGATTAGTAGCTTCTTCTTTTTCAATGTCCACAGGAAAATGATGTTTTCTCAGTCAATAGATCATGTCCAAATCAGGATTGATCTAAAAAAACTGATCTTCCATTCTACCACTGTCCTAGAGCGTTCGATTCGGCTCACCTGGCCGGCCCGGTCACATGATTAGTTGAGATATTTGCCACAAAAGTCTAGGGGGTGTTTAGTTTCGGCGTGAAAATTTTTGGGGTGTCACATCGAAGGTTGGATATCGAAAGGGATTTTCGGACACTAATTAAAAAACTAATTTCATAACTTGCTTGGAAACGACGAGGCGAATCATTTGGTTATTATAGCACTTAAAAATAATGATGTGGGTTACTGTAGCACTTATGGCTAATCATGGAGTAATTAGGCTCAAAAGATGCGTCTCGTCGTGTACAACAAAACCGTGCAATTAGTTTTTTATTTCGTCCACGTTTGATACTCCATGCATGTGCCGTATTGTTGCCCAAAAATTTTTGGGCAAAAACTTTTGGGCAACTGAAAACGCCCTAGTCTCTGTTGCCCCATTTATGTTCATTCGATGAAGACTGTAACTCTGCAACAAGTTGACCCCTGCCGCCTTTCGTTTCTTTCGGCCTGTTGGCCCTTCCACTTGGATGGACAGATACATCATACTCATACATCATGTGTGCATTAAACAGAAATAACTTTCACCATCGTAATTTTGTATATTTATGGCCTGAAGTGAATGAGATATTTCTTAGTTTTGTAGCCTGAGCGAATTGCATCATAAGCCCATCAGCTAGACCATCAGTTCCATTGCCCTTGCCTGCATATGCCAATAATCATAGCTCAAGTGCAGCAGAAATCACAGGGAGCACTATTGAATCTCCCCATCAATAGTATAACTGAACATACATTTCATCTACGCTTGTGGCTGTTCCCTTTCTGACGAGCCATGCATCAAGTAGCCCTCACGTCATGCCATGCTGTTGGTCGGTCCCTCCACGATTTGACTTGGGGGACGCTGCTGCCCATGGAATGGAGGAGATGAATGAAAATCCGAGATGATTCTGCCCATTATATTCGATCGATGCATGTATGGATCGGCCTGCAACTGTACATCCACAGCCGCGCGCCGTCTGATGTGGCAGCGGATCGATGATCGAAATGGTCCAAGAGAATCTGTTGCTCGCTTGACGCCTTGACGCCGGTTGGCACTTGCATTGTAGCAACATTATCTGCCTCTGCATGCAGGGTTTGCTGCACTATCTTCATTTCAGTTCAGTCAGCAGCAGCACATGGTGCTGACACAGCGCGGGAGGAAACAAACTGTCAATCGGCGCAGTCAGAGCCAGCTTGCGGTTCAACTGCCGGCTTGTGAGCTTTCTGTATGGATTGTTTCTCTGTCCTAGCCTCCCTAGGACCTTTTCAGAGTCTCAGGTAGCTTGTGCAGTTCAGTAACTGGAACGACCTAGAACTACAGGTGATCCGATCCATCATTCCAATGCATTGATGGAAGTAGTTGAGTTTTAGTTGTGGTATCTGCATCCCTGGATGCTTTTGATAGTACGTGAAAATGTTTATCTTTCTAAAGAAAGTACATCAAAATGTTATCTGGGCACACTTTTCCTTTCTCTCTGATGTGGCAAATGCTGCAAGCTGCAGATGTTAAGCAACTTTCCATCAGGAAAGCTCTCTCAGGAGATCCATTGCATTTCGCAGAGATCACGGTGAGTGAGATTTGCCATCTGAAATTTGGGAGCGATGGATGATGGGCCCTCCCACCTCCCTCCTCCTCTCTGACATCATTTAGACGATTAACAAAGCGCGGAAAGGGAACCGGCCATGTGCATGCAGCTCGTGGATCTTACGCTATTTGTGGAACTAAACCGCACGATCAAAATTATGAGAAAAGTTTCCTAAAAAAAAAGATTATGAGAAAAGAAACGTTAGGGCACGGACAGCACTGCACAGCTGACAGCCCTCCCTGCTCGCCATTGTCCATACCTGTAGACCATCACCTGGGAAAAAGGTCTGATGAGAGCGAGTGGAAGCAGCTCCGATCCATATGTTTATCTACCACTGGAGTGGCAGCTAACTAACCCCTTCACAGTTTCCTATGCTGATCAGCTTTCCGGATGAGTCACCCCACGCGGCCGTCGGCCCCTTTCAGTTGCGCGCGCGGGACCCACACGCTGCAGAAATTCTCTAGTTGGAGTGCTACTATGCTCCAATCCAAACACAAACAGCAGATAGAGTACTTGCGAACAGTGAGTGATTCAGATCAGAACAAGTGGTACCAGAAAAAAACGATCGTGCTGTGTTCTGAATCCCCGAACCTGAGACCGGGTATCCTATCAGTGTCGCATTTCGGAGGGCCGCCCATAGTTACCATAGGATTTTACCATGTTTTGTTCAGAATCTCCGGATACAGTATTGAGCCAGAAAACAGACCGTGGTTTTTATTTCAATCCGGCCAGTGTTGTTGATTCGTGAATGTTCTGGTAACAGATTGCAGGTACTGGCAAAGGAGGCGAGAAAAAAAAAAATACGTAATAAACCGAAAAAGACGAAACACCACTACTACTTGGTTGCGTGGTTGCGCCTTGCGCGAGACTATTGAACTAAGCAGCCGCCATCATGGTGTCTGTTTGCCACAACCTCTCTGCAGCTACCCCAGGTCCAAGAAGAGCCCGGCGGCCTTTTTCCAACCACGCGGCTGAAAACACGGCGGCATGCCGGCACCCAGAACACCAACCCTGTCTGCCTCCGATCGATCCGATCCCACAGCTTCGTCGTCGGCCACCGTCGTCTCCACTCTCCAGCGCGGTCCGTGAGGTGCGTGCATGGAAAGGACGGACCACGGGGTGACAGACACCGAGCGCAGGAACTAAACGCGCCGGCCTGACCTACGACGAACTTGTCATACAGCAAGACTAGTCAGGCGTTTACTTAGCCAATAGGCGTATTCAGTACTTTACGTTTTATGAAGAGTATGACATGTAGGTTCATGGGACCAGGCAGTAGCCTTATATGCGACACTGTTTTGTAATTCTGGACATCGAATATTTTGCAATAGAAAACACGAACACGGCAGAGGTTCCTCTGCTCGTCTCGTCCAACTCCGGCGATTCTACTTGCCGCTCACGTCTCCGGTGATCGCCGGTGGCAACGGGTGTTACAGAACTGCCCATGCACACCGGCCGCGCATTGTCTGCACCGTCGAGGACTAGTAGTTTTTTTTTTCATTTTTTTAGAGAAAAGGAGGTATTTTCCTTTTTTTGGAGAGAGGAAATGAGGGACTGCTAGTAGTATTAGCTATACATACTAGGGGATGTCGAGGGTTGGTGATCCAACTCCAAGACAGCTTGTGTGGATTGAGGCCCACGGCGACCGGATAAGCGGATAGAAAGCTGCCGAGTGTTCGAGCGTCGCGTGGGCCGCGTCGCATCTCCCATCTGCTTGGCGCTTGCGCGCCTTGCGGCGTGCGAGTACTGCTCGCCTTCAGTAGTTGTTCTCTAGACACGGTGTCCGTCGCTTATATTGGGTTGCTTAGAGAAGGTACTGATAGCACTCAGAATTGGCTTCAATTGGGCCGCCAAATCAACTAAACCGATTTCGTTTTTCCCCCTCTCTAATACACGCAAAAGAATTAGTATCGTTTGTATTAAGAAGAAAGTAGTCATAGTAGTAGGTTACAAGTGGCCTAAGCCGTTCCGGCAAAGTACTGACTACTGAGTGATTACATACGTTGCTCTACACGCTTGCGCTGAGGGCGTGTTTGGATTCCGGATAAAAGGAGAAGGATAGGAAAAAGGAAATCGATGAACGGCTAGGATTAAATGGGATGTGATGAATGGATGGCTAGGATATAATAGTACCCTTTGAAGAGTGGGATATGAGATTTCTCTATACCTATCCAAACACGCCCTGAGTGTGGTGCTCCCAAGCTCGCCAGCCCTGCCACGTCTGCCTAATCCATCTGTCGACCTTAGCACGAAGGTAGGAGACCTTTCGATGGTAGCGCAACATCTCTGAAGCAACGTGCGCTCCTTTGCTTGCATATTCCCAACAAGAGACCAACGCGAGCAGCGAATCCATGCCAGAACGCTGGACATTATCCAGTCTGAGCGTAGTCATCACCACCGGCTTTTTTTTAGAGAACGTGCTTAAGCACGTATTTTATTAAGTAGGAATAGAGTGAAATGTACACCGTCAGTGATCCATGGATCACCGTCACCGTAGCCAGAGCCACCACAGCACCCACAAGGTTGATTAGCACTAACGCGGCAACGACTGGGGGCTACAAACTAACTCCGCAATGCCTGCAACACCCTCAAGCGCTTGAACCCGGCTGCGCATCAGAAGGCAAACTCCAACTTCTTGTTGCCTATACTCCTGTCGGTGTTTGACCACCGATAGCCTACCACGGGGTTCCCGTAGCAGTTGTTTCGGACCTCGGCGAACGGCTAGAACTCGGCGGTTTCACGCAAGAGACACACGGTTTATCCTGGTTCGAGCCCTCGTCGTCGAGTAAAAGCTCTACTCCAGTCGGCCTTGGCCTTTTGCGTTGGATTGATGTATGATTGTGTGTTGTTTTTTCTGTTACAAAAGAGGGTGCTCTGGCTCCTTTTTATAAGAGGAAAAAGAGCCAGAGCTATGGTTTCTAATCCTAGTCGGATTCATAGGAAGTGTTCTGTTCTGATTACAGAGGTTACTTTCTATTCGTCTAACTAGGATGATCCGTATTCTACTTGGATCCGTCCTTCTTGCTCTTGTCCTGACGGGAGCCGTGCTGGTGAGTAGCCGTCTACGTCCTGTATCAACAAGCCCCCGAGCATTTCGAAGTAGAACTCGGGGAGCGTCTTGCTTCTGGAGTGATGCTTCGAAGTGGTCTAGCTGAAGAATTGTTCCCTTTCGTGCGCCGTAGGTGCACTCATTGAGTGTAGCCCCCGAGCCTCTTGCTACTTATTTATAAGTAGCTGGAGGGTCTTGAGAAAAAAAAAAAAAGTTGAGGGTGTATGCCCCAGCCCCCCGAGCCTTCGTCTGAGTTGTTTTTGTCAGAAAAGAAGTCGGGCGATGGCTTCTGGTTGACGTGCGCCCATAGGCGCACTCATTGAGTGTAGCCCCCGAGCCTCTTGCTTTTTGGAACAAAGAGCTGGAGGGTCCGGAGTAGCATGATGGCTTTGAAATTGTAGCCCCTGAGCTTGAATTCTTTTCCTCAAAAGTAGCCGGGTGGTGGCTTTTTGATTGTCGTGCGCCCATTGGCGCACTCAATGAGTGTAGCCCCCGAGCCTCTTGCTTTTTGGAACAAAGAGCTGGAGGGTCCAGAGTAACATGATGGCTTTGAGATTGTATCCCCTGAGCTTGAATTCTTTTCCTCAAGAGTAGTCAGGTTCTTCTTTAGCTGCCGCCTCCGAGCTTTTTCCGAGTTAGCTACAGCCCCCGAGCTTTTTCCGAGTTCTTCCTTAGCTGCAGCCCCCGAGCTTTTTTCCGAGTTTTTCCTTAGCTTCCTTAGCTGCAGCCTCCGAGCTTTTTCCAGAGTTCTTCTGTGTAGGAAACGGACAACGGCTCGTGACTCTGCTTTTACTGTCCTTTATGTCGCTTTTATGGTTGGGCGTTGGCGGTGGTGGTATAAAGGCTTTTACCGTCTTTGGGATATGCTTGGAATATACTCTTCTGTTGTTCTCTTTACTGCCTTCTTTTATTGTCCTTGTCAATGCTTTTCTGAATTGGTGGACTTGGTCTATGTACGCCGATCTTGGTCTATAAATTGCACTTCCCTTTCGGTTGTTTTCAGAGTCTTGTAGTATGCTTCTTCCTGTTCTTGTGACAATGATAGTTTGCGAGGTTGAACAGCCCCCGGGCTTCTTTCTTGTTCTTCCAGTATGGTCCATTTAGTGGGTAGAAGAATTCTTGAGATAGGGATTAGAGGCAGACTAATCCCGGAGTAGCATTGTGATTGGAGGCTCGTTCTGGTAGGTAGAAGAAGTCTTGAGATGTGCCTTATGCTGGGTCATTTTGTACTCTTAGTTCTTCTTTTCCACTCTGCCAGACATATGCTCTGCGTGGGAAGGTTGCCGAGCCACACGGTCTTCTAGCTGTGCGGTGCAGATCAGCTGCCGCCCGACGCAGAGCTGGAGCTCTCTTGTTCACATGGGGTTCGATCCGACTTGTTCTTGGAGAGGCCCGATGTGATAGTTGATCAGTCAGTGCTCCTTTTGGCAATCTTGAATGCACTTGTGTTGGTGTATCAAGGTTGCTTTGGATCTGCTTCGGCTCATTACGCCTTAGAGGTAGTGCGGGTGCTGCGTAACAAGGGCGGTTTTGGATTCTGCGTAATTGTTTTGTATGGCAGAATTCCACTGGGTTTCTTGTAGCTATTGCTTTGGATTTCTTTTGAATTTGATGGGTCTTGTAAGACTTGTAACCTTGTATCCTGTAATATTGAAGAATATTTGATCCCCGCAATGATCCGAGTTGTTTTGTCCTGTGTTTATGGTTGTCCGCCTTCGAGCCGACTTGTTTTTTTGATTGATATGAAGATCGTATATCTTTTAGTAGACTTGTTTTGGCTCGAGAAGTTGACCGGCTTCCTTCGACTGGAGTTGTTGGTGGCCGACTTGTTATGATAATATTGGCAAAGCTATCTTTCCTTGTAACGGCATAGTACTTTACCGTTGGTGGGTAACGGGATACGGACCGTTATCCCGTGATTTAAGGGTTTTCTGGGGCCTTTCCTTCTTATGCGCCTTGTATCCGTTGGCCTTTTTACCGTTGCCCCTTAAGTGGGCCTTTTAAGACCGGTCTATAAATTAGTTGCGGTTATTGTTCTTCTTCTTCACCTTGCCTTTGAGATCTTCAAGGTACTTGTAAATGCTTTTTGTTGCGTATAATTTTGTCATTGTTTTTTTTTTTGACTTCTTTCTTCTTCCTTTTGCAGCTTTGAAGAAGAAGTACTCGGAGGAAACCGAAGCTTTGAAGCTTGAAGTAAAAAAACTTTCGTAATGACTCGGAGAAGGTAAAGGAGGATCTTTGAAGAAACTTTGGCCCGGGCTCGGTGATTAGGCGTGGTGCTGATCGAGATCTTTTGCGAGGCTAAGGCATCGATTGAAGACTTGTCCATCCGTCTGAAGGCTTCGAGAAGGCAATTGGTCAACCTTGCCGAAGTTACGTGCAAGGTCTTGCCACTATCTTTGAGGAGGCCCGAAGATGCCGGTCTGACACTGGTTCGAGTTCCTTCCTCGACCGACCGAGTGGACCATCAATTTTGCCAAGGATGCGGTGTTGCTTGGCGTTCGAGGGTGTCTTGGCTCGCATCCGAGTAGTTGATCCCAACTTTCCTCTTGTTAGAGTGATGGATGGGACCTATACTCCCGAGGATGAACAAGCACTCGTGGAGTCCGAAGGCTTTGTTTCTGCCCTTAGCTCGGGAGTTTACTTGATCTTGTAGAGATTACGCCCGGTGCGTCTTGCTGATGACGGTGATGATCATCGGTAGTAAACTTTTGTTGTAATGAAACTTTGATGCCTTCCCATTTTTGTATAAAAAGAAATTCTTTTCTTGAATCTTGGCCAAATATCTTGTTCTTTGAGTTGAAATGTTTGAATATTTTGTTATCTGTTGTACTCCTTTTGGTGTTGTGAATCCATCTAAGAATAGTTAATATTGTAGCCGTCTTCAATGATTAGATCGGACCGTAGGCCCTCATCCGAGTTCTTTTTCTCTAGAAGTCGGGATAGGTCGAGCTCTCTCTTGGCTCTCATCTAGTCCTGAAAAGGAGCTAGGATAGGGCGAGTGTTGACTTATTTTAGCCGTACTCTCATCGGTGTTGTGAAAACAACCCGGAATAGTTGAGCTCAGGCTAGGTTGTAGCCATTTTGCACTTCAACAAATAATTCGGACCGTAGGCCCTCATCCGAGTTCCTTTTATCTAGAAGTCGGGACAGGTCGAGCTTTCTCTTGGCTCTCATCTAGTCCTGAAAAGGAGCTAGGATAGGGCGAGTGTTGACTTCTTTAGCCGTACTCTCATCGGTGTTGTGAAAACAACCCGGGGGGTCGAGCGTTTTTGCTCTCATCGGGGTTCTATGTTGCCCGGCGGGTCGAGCGATTTTTGCTCTCATCGGGGTTTGCCCGGGGGGTCGAGCGTTTTTTGCTCTCATCGGGGTTTGCCCGGGGGGTCGAGCGCTTTTTGCTCTCATCGGGGTTTGCCCGGGAGGTTAAGTGCTTTTTTTTGGACCGTAGGTCCTTATTCGAGTTCCGTATTCTAGAAGTCGGGGTCTAGTTCTGGAAAGAAGCTAGGATACTGTAATCTTTCTTATGAATCTTTGTTGAAAGAAGTAGTACATGTCTTTGTTATCTAGGCGTAAAATCGTCGCAATTGAGAGATGTGCCATGAATTTTTTATTGGGGCTCCGTCTTCAGTCATCAGTTCGTAGGATCCTAGTCCTGTTACTTTTGTTACTATGAAGGGACCTTCCCATGGGCTGAGTAGTTTGTGTCTTCCATCTGGTTTTTGTATTTTCCTGAGAACTAGATCGCCGGCTTGTAAGGTTCTTGGTTGAACGTTTTTGTCGTAATATCTTCTCAGTCCTTGTATGTATCTTGCTGATTGTAGTGTTGCATTGACTCTGACTTCTTCTAAGCTGTCGATTTCTAGTCTCCTGGTTTCCTCTGCTTCTCCTTCGTTATATTGCTCAATTTTGGGGGATGTCCATATTAAGTCTGCTGGTAATACGGCTTCTGATCCGTATACTAAGAAGAAAGGTGAGTAGCCAGTTGCTCCTTATCTGAGTTCTTAGTCCCCGGACTACTTTGGGTAGTTCATCTATCCATTTTGCTCCGTAATCTTTGAGGTCTTCATATAGTCTTGGTTTCAATTCGGCCAAGATGAGATCGTTTGCTCTTTTTACTTGACCGTTTGCTTGAGGATGAGCTACTTGATGCATAATTAATCTTGAATCCATGATCTTGAGCCCGACTTTTGAATTCATTAGGCGTGAATGGTGATCCTAGGTCTGTAATTATCCTGTTTGGCATCCCAAATCTGTGCATAATTTCTTGGATGAACTCTTATGCTTTGGCTGAGCTGTATTTTACTAATGGCTTGTATTCTATCCACTTGGTGAACTTGTCGATGGCCACGAAGATGTACTCGAACCCTCCTTTGGATTTCTTAAGTGGCCCGACTTGATCAAGCCCCCAGCATGAGAACGGCCATCTTTGGTGGGATGCATATTAGATTGTGAGCTGGTACGTGTGCTTGTCTTGCAAATATTTAACATTTTTTGCAGTATTTGACTAGTTCTTCGGCGTCTTTTAATGCTGTTGGCCAATAGAATCCTGATCGAAAAGCTTTTCCGACTAGTGTCCTTGAAGATGCATGATTCCCGCAGCACCCCGAGTGTATTTCTAGTAATATTTCTTTCCCCTCTGTTGTTGATACGCATTTCAATAATACGCTGATGATCTTTGCTCTTTTGTAAAGATTATCTCCTACTAAGACGTAGTTTTTGCTTCTTCTGATGACCCGAGTTGCTTCTGCTTTATCTCCAGGTAACTTCTTTTCCTTGATGTAATCTATGAATACTTATATCCATGTTGAGTTATACTGTGCTGATCATTAGAATTTGCTCTTGTTACGTCTTCTTCTTCTCGTTTTTTTTTTTCGTCGACTTGATAGATGGTTTGTTTAATTCTTTTATGAAAACTCCAGTGGTACTTTTGCCCTATCTGAGCCTAGTTTGGCTAACACATCGGCTGCAACATTTGAATCTCGTAATATATGATGTATTTCTAGACCTTGAAAATTCTTCTCAAGCTTTTCGATTTCTGCGCAATAGGCATCCATGTTTTCCTTGGTGCAATCCCATTCTTTATTGACTTGGTTGACTACTACTTTGCTGAATCTCCGTAGACTAGTAATCTTTTGATTCCAAGTGATGTTGCAACTTGTAGGCCGTGGATGAGTGCTTCGTACTACTGCTTCATTGTTGGTAGCTTGCCATAAAATTTATAGAACATATCTGAGTTGTTTTCCATCGGGTGCGATAAGTAGTACTCCCGCTCCTGCCCCTCCTAGTTTTAGAGATCCATCGAAGTACATTTTCCAATGGTCTAGGATGACGTTTGGAGTAGTTGTTGTATTTCGGTCCATTCCGCAATGAAGTCGGACAATGCTTGAGATTTGATTGCCTTTCTTGGTGTAAATTCTATCTTGAGTGCTCCGAGTTCAAGCGCCCATTTTGAAATTCGTCTGTTGAGTCTCGGTTTCTTAGGATGTCTCAGTGGAAAATGCTGTTACGACGACTACTTTGTGATCTTCAAAATAATGCCCGAGCTTCCTTGAAGTTATAAGTATTGCGTAGAGTAGTTTTTTTTTGCACGTGAGGATATCTCACTTTTGATCTTTGTGAGTACTTCACTTATGTAGTATCTTGGCCTTTGTACTTTGTAGATGTGTCCTTGTTCTTCTCTTTTCGACCACAATAGCCGTGCTAACTCTGAAGTAGTTGCGAGTAATGTAGAAACATGAGGTCTTCGTCTTTCTTTGGTGGTACTAATCTTTGAGATGTGCTTGATGTATGCTTTTAGCTTGTCGAAGGCTTCTTGTGCTTCTTCGTTCCAGGTAAATTTGTCTGTTTTCTTTAGTAATTTGAAAAAAGGTAAGCCTTTTTCCCCCAGTCTGGAGATAAATCTGTTGAGTGCTGCCATGCAACCCGTTAGTTTCTGTAGATCCTTGATATCTATTTGGTGGGCCCATGTTGGTTATTGCTTTGATTTGTTTTGTGCTTGCTTTAATTCCTCTTTGGTGACTAGAAATCCGAGTAGTTGTCCCGATGATACGCCAAATACACATTTGTTGGGGTTGAGTTTCCACTTCCATCTTTTGAGATTGTTGAAAGTTTGTTGTAGATCTTCAATCGGAGAATCTGGGTTTTTGTTTTTGACGACTACGTCATCCACATATGCTTCCGCGTTCTTTCCAATTTGATCTCCCAAACAAGTCTGGATTGCTCTTTGGTATGTTGCTCCTGCATTTTTGAGTCCAAAAGACATTGTTTTGTAACAATAGGCGCCGAAAGGTGTAATGAAAGAAGTCTTGCTTTGGTCTTCTTCTTTTAGTGCAATCTGGTGATATCCCGAGTAGCAATCTAGAAAGGATAATAGAGCTGATCCTGCTGTTGAATCCACTATCTGATCAATTCTTGGTAATCCGAAAGGGTCCTTTGGACAATGTTTGTTGAGGTCCGTATAGTCGACACACATACGCCATTCATCTGTGTTCTTTTTGTGTACCAGAATAGGATTTGCCAACCAGTCTGGGTGTAAGATTTCTTTGATGAACCCTGCTGCTAGTAGTCGGGCTATTTCTTTTTTTATTGCTTCCTTCTTGTCTGGTGAAAAACGTCGTAGTCTTTGTTTGATCGGTCTTGCTCCTTTGTTGACTTCAATTTTGTGCTCAGCCAACTCCCTTGGGACTCCGAGCATATCTGCTGGTTTCCAGACAAATATATCCTTGTTGTCCCGTAAGAAGTTGGTGAGAGCGAGTTCCTATTTGATAGGCGGGTGTGCGCTGATTGTGGCGATCTTTGATGGATCACCTGTTCCTAGATCAATCTTTTTGGTGCCCTCTCCCTCAATTTGTGGTGAGTGTACTTTGTTTTTTGGCTGGTATCTCTAGTTCTTACGTTCTTATTTCTGCTCTTTGCCGAGTTGATTTCACCTTATACTTTTGAGGATATTTGTATTGCTTGTACATCGCATTCGTAGGCTCTTTTTAGGTCTGAGAGAGAGTACTCCGTGTGGTCCTGGCATCTTGAGTAGTAGATATGGATAGTGTAGTATAGCCAAGAATTTTGCTAGTGCTTGTCTTCCTAATATCGCATGATATGATGATTCAAAATCTGCAACTTCAAATTTGATGAGCTACGTCACTGTAATTTGTGGGAGTTCCAAATGTTCTTGGAAGCGTAATCTGTCCGAGAGGCATAGCTGGTCTCACCGGGGTACTATCCCATAAAAGGTACGCTTGTAGGTGTGATCATTTTTGAGAATTCTGTTCTTATTTTCTTCAGGGTGTCTGCAAATATGATGTTGAGTCCTGCCCCCCCCCATCGATGAGTACTTTGGTTACTGTTATGGCGGCAATTGTTGGTCCGAGTACTAATGGATATAGCCCTGCGTTCCCAACACTTGTCCATTGGTCTTCCCGTGAGAACGGGTGGATATTGTGACCGGTTTAAATATCCGGGTGTTCTTTGGCTCTGCTGCCATGATTATTCGCCAAGCAAGCTTGTCTTCTTGTTTGCTCCTAGAACCGGGTACTCACGAGAATATTCGCGATCTTGTTGCTCTTGGATTTTGAAAACCGTTATCGGTTGTGTTGTCTTCTTCTTTTTTTCTCTTTGTTTTCTTCCTTGTCTTGTTTGTCCTTTCTCATATATTTTTTTCTTGAAAGATGCGACACTCTCCCATTGGGTGGATTCCTATTGGATGATAGATGCATTTCATGTTTTCGAGGTCTTCAAATCTTCTTGCCGGGTAGAATTTCTTTCTTTTTTCGTGGATGCCACCATGTTGTCGAATATCTCTTTTTTTTGTTGTGGAATTCTTGTCATTTGTCTTGAATGTTTCATCTTCTTGAGTTGTCTTGATACCTTGAGTTGTCCTGGTATCTCGAGTTGTCTTGATAACCCGAGTTGTTTTGGTTGTTCCATCTTGTGTTGTTTTGATCGTTCGAGTTGTTTCTTCTGTTTGTGTTGTTTCTTCTTTCTGAGTTGTTTACATTTGTGCGAAAATCTTTCTCTTGTCTTCTCTTCTCTTTGTAATCATTTTTCAACTGTTCTTTTGAACTCCTCGTTTGTCAGGGTTTTCCTTGCAAAATCGTGAAACATCCATCTTACTTTTAAGCCGTATGAAAATACTTCTATTACTTCTCTCTCAGTGATGTCGTGTACTTGTGCTCTGATTTCTCCAAATCTTCTATAGAATTCTCTGAGGCTTTCTCCTGGATTTTGCTTTAAACCTTTCAACTCGGCTTGCGTTATTGGGTGGATCAGTATCCCTGCAAAATTCTCGCAAAAGGCTTTTTGGAGGTCGCTCCATGCTTTGATAGATCCGAGTCGTAACTTATCGAACCACTGGAGTGGTATTGTTTCCAGGGCTATTGGGAAAAATAAGGCTTTTATGTCGTCATCGCCTCCGGCTAGTTCTATAGATTGAGAATAAATTCTAAGCCATTGCATTGGCTCGATCTTGCCATCATATTTTGAGTGATTGGATGGTTTGAATTTGTGAGGTAGTTTGATTTGTGAGTAGTCTTCTGCGAAGCAAGGAAATCTGTCGGGTATTTTTTTCTGTGCGTAGTCGGAATCTGCCTGGGCCGTCGTATCTCGAAATAATCACAGGGGGACTTACGGGTGGTGTTGGAGATCTTCCCCTGTTTTCTCCTGTTTTTTCTGTCCAATCGTGATGAGGTTGAGCTCTTCTCCCATAATTTGGAGTTGATAACCTTTCGAAAGCGGAGATCCTCCGAGTTCTCGACTTGTCTGCTCGGGATGGTATGTGTCGGGGAGGTACTCGGTCGTCTTGTATCCTTTCTTGCGCAATATCTCGAGTAGACTTCTAAGCCTGGCTTGTTCTTCATTTGGTCGTTGTATGGCGTCAATTTCATTAATTAACTCTTGTATCTTGTTGATAGGATCAAGTCTTGTCCTTGCTGCAGTTCGTCTTTCCTCGGCTTCTTTCTCAGCTCTTTTTTGATTGTACTCGGCTAGTTCTTCTTCATATTTGCGCCACGCTTCTCTTCGTTCATGAACTCGGTTCCTTCTTCCTCCTCTTTTCTTGTTTCTTCTTTCTCTTGCTTGCTTTAAATTTGTCGGTCTCTCCTTCTCTTGTGACGAAATTTCTTTGGAATATCGCCTTCGATTATTCCCAAGATCTGTAGTCGGGTTGGACTTGGTGGTACTAGAGGTTGCCTCATCATGAACACTTCTTCGTGTATATTGGGTGGATGGTCGAGTTCTTCTCCTTCTAGAGGTTTACCGTATTGAAAAGGAAGGAAGGTAGAGTACTTATCTTGCTTGAAGATGTTCCATTGGTCGAGGTCGTAAGATTTCATTGCCTTCTGAGTGATATCCTGATATATCCGTGCCGAGTTGTTGAAACCGTAGTGAAAAGAACTCGGCTTATCTTGTATATTTGGGTTTTTAGCTTCCTCTGTGAGCTTGAGTTTTGAAAAAATTTCCTGTATCTTCGGCTCGGGTTCTTGGAGTAGTCGACTATGGAGAATTCCTTGTTAAATGCGCCCCGCGGAACCCGACTTCCGAAAACGAAGGTTGATCCCGTCGGAAAAATCATCATGTGCAAGTCCGTCGAGCCTTTGACGTTAATTTCGCCGAAAGCCCCTACCTGGCGCGCCAGCTGTCGGTGTTTGACCACCGATAGCCTGCCACGGGGTTCCCGTAGCAGTTGTTTCGGACCTCGGCGAACGGCTAGAACTCGGCGGTTTCACGCAAGAGACACACGGTTTATCCTGGTTCGAGCCCTCGTCGTCGAGTAAAAGCTCTACTCCAGTCGGCCTTGGCCTTTTGCGTTGGATTGATGTATGATTGTGTGTTGTTTTTTACTGTTACAAAAGAGGGTGCTCTGGCTCCTTTTTATAAGAGGAAAAAGAGCCGAGCTATGGTTTCTAATCCTAGTCGGATTCATAAGAAGTGTTCTGTTCTGATTACAGAGGTTACTTTCTATTCGTCTAACTAGGATGATCCGTATTCTACTTAGATCCGTCCTTCTTGCTTTTGTCCTGACGGGAGCCGTGCTGGTGAGTAGCCGTCTACGTCCTATATGTCGTCCCTCCGTCCCTAAATACTTGTCGCTTCGCTTCCCGAGAAACAAATACCGGCAATTTTAATAAATAATAAATATCATCGATTATTATCATAATTAGTATCATCGAAAAGATCTTTGGATCTAGTTTTTTAACAAAATTATTTGGAGATATAAATATTATACATATTTTCTATAAATTAAATCAAACCTGTAGCACGTATCCTACGGCGACATCTAAATTGGGACGGAGGGAGTAGAAGCTAATATTCCAAAATTAAACGGCTTTGTGCTTTTAGTGGTAGGCCACCCATTGATAACGAGATGCCTATGACGACTTCTTCAATCTCGTTAAGGATTTGTTGGCTAGGTCTTCGAAGGTGCTCATAGGAGTAGAGTTTGTGTGCGTTTGTTCGTAGCAGTGAGTATACACGCGTTGTGAGCGTTTGTGATGTAATGTGTAACTAAAAAAAGAAAGTAGCTTGATGTATCAACAATAAGGGCAAGAGAAATGAAACTAGGGCTGAAAGAAAATAGATGCATTTACAAAATCTAACTACTGTTTAGTTTGAGAACGAGAAACCCTTTGCAACAACTACTGCAAAAGATGGAAGAATTAGCCCAAAAAGTCCTAAACTCGCATGAAAGCAAATTATACAATACATGCATAGAAGAATAGCTGCTAACACTAGCATAGGCATTGCTCTTGTCTTCTTGACAGTCTCGTGACATTGATCGAGTGCAGTTAGACACCTTGTCGCCTCCGCATCCTAATGGCGGGAGAAAGCACAGAAAGAGCTGGTTCTAACCAGACAGGAGCTAGCGATCAGCTAAAATCGTACTCCTACACAGAATATCCCATCAATTGAAGCCCCTATGGCCCTATCCAAACACGTACCTAAAAACGTATAAACCCCTATCCGATGAATTAATCAACCAACCAACGTGCGTGCAGCGCAGCTGCCAGAGGTCAGAAATCTCCGGCACTGGCGCCCCAGCCGCCGCGGCCCATCTGGTTGCCGCCGAGGCCCGCTGACGGTCGCTGGTTGGCGTTGGTGACGTACTGCCGGACGGGGTCGTCCGTGACGGGCACGGCCGGCCCGACGGCCGGCTGCGGCGTGGTGATCACGTACTGCTGCATCACCAGCACGGACACCATCTTGGAGAACTCGGACGACACCAGCAGGTCGCCGATCGGCCCCAGCTCCGGCGAGTCCATCCACTCCGCCAGCGCCGACGTGAGCGGCGAGCCGGCCTCGCCGGGGTGCCTGCCCACGATGTACAGCTCGTGCTGGCTGTCCAGGTCCCGGATGGCCGCCAGCGTCTCCTCGCTGTTGGCCACCACCTGCTCCATGTACAGGATGGCATCGTTGCCGACGTTGCGCGCCCGGAACTCGCCCAGGTACTCCTCGTCCATCTGCCGCTCGCTCTTGGCGGCGTCGGGCACGATGGTGATGGCGCGCGCCTGCACGTTGGACGACGCGGGCACCCGCGGCGGCGCCATGGGCTGCTGCTGCGGCGGCGCCAGCGCCAGCGCGGGGGCCTTGTAGTCCGGCGGCACGAACCGGACAATGGTGAGGCAGACGCCCGGGTGCTCCACCATCCGCCACGCGTAGGCGAGCCCCCTCGCGGTCGTCGGGCCCGCCGAAGAAGAGCAGCGCCACGTGGTGCACGCTCGCCATGCGCGCCGCCGCCGCGCTGAGGCCGCGGTCCACGAGGATGCCCACGGAGCACGGCGCCGACGACAGGATGCTCTCGTTGAAGCCCCGGAGGGAGGCGTTGATGGGCTCCATCCCGCCGTCCACCGTCTGCTGCTTGTGGAACGGGAGCACGATGAGGGAGACGTGCTTGTCCTCCGCCAGCACCGACACGTCCTCGTGCATCGTCTGGTACGGCGACACCGCCGTCAGCGCCTGGATGGACACGCCGCCGACGCTCTCCTCGTAGCTCTCGAACGCGTTGAAGATGTGGTCGCTGGAGCCGGGGCCCGAGCTGGCGCCGCGGTTCTGGTTGGACGCCGAGTGGTGCGCGGCGAGCATGTTGGAGGCCCGGCCGGTGAGCTCCACGAGGTGCAGCGCGTAGATGAAGATCGGGGACCGCTTGGTCGGGTTGGAGAGCTCCAGCAGCGAGATGATGGACGGCACGTTGCGGGTGGTGTGCACGCACGCCAGCATGCGCAGCTCCGCGTCGTGCTTGGACCGCTGCAGGTTGCGCCGCTTGTAGCCCACCAGCCGCCGCGCCGGCCGGTACACCGTGGTCACCACGGGCGTCACGAGCGCCGTCATCGCCACGGACACCAGCACCATCACCGCGAACGACTCGTCGTCCAGCACCTGCAGGTTGTTTCATTGCTACTAGCTGTTTATTTGTGATCATGCATTGCATGCAGTTGCAGTCCAGTGAAATACTGATGAAATGTGGAGCAGGGGAGGAGGTGATTGCTGCTGACCTCCTTGTCCCTGCCGATGTTGAGGACGATCATCTCGACGAGTCCCCTGGTGTTCATGAGGAAGCCGAGGGCGACGCCGTCGCGGAAGGTCATGGTGTAGGAGACGGCGATGAGGATGGTGCCCATGACCTTGGCGAAGCTGGCCATGGTGAAGACAAGCACGAGGAGGCCGACGGTGACGGGGTCGTGCACCCGGGTGATGTTGGTGCGGAGGCCACTGATGGCGAAGAAGAGCGGGAGGAGCAGGCCGGTGACGAAGTCCTCGAGCTTCTCGATGAGCACGACGCCCAGCTGGCCGCTGGGAATGACGAGCCCGTAGACGAAGGCGCCGAACACGGAGTGGATGCCGATGGCGTCGGTGCAGACGCCGGCGACCATGACGCCGGTGAGCACGAGCGTGACGTGCGCGTCGCTGATGGTCTCGCCCTCGGGGACGCGGCGGACGATCCACCACATGAGCGGGCGCACGATGTAGAAGCAGGCGAGCACGAAGAAGACCCCCGCGAGGAGCACCCACAGCGAGGAGAAGGCGGAGCTGTTGACCTCGGAGATGGCGATGGCGAGCGCGAGCAGGATCCACGCGCACATGTCGTTGACAATGGCGGCGGACATGGCGATGCGGCCGAGGTCGGAGTTGAGCAGCTTGATCTCGGCGAGGATGCGGGCCAGCACCGGGAACGCCGTCACGGAGAGCGCGACGCCGAGGAAGAGCAGGAAGGAGGCCTGGTGCACGTTCTTGGACACCTGGTGCCGGAAGATGAAGGACGTGGCGGTGCCGATGCAGAACGGCAGCGCCATCCCGGCCACGGCGATGATGAGGGCCTTCTTCCCCGACCGCTGGATGACGTTGACGTCCATCTCCAGGCCGACCAGGAAGAGGAAGTAGAGGAGGCCGAGGTGCGCCACCGTCTCCAGCGTCAGCAGGCTCCGCAGCGGGAACACCGTGCTCGCCCACACCTCCACCTGCCCCATCACCGACGGCCCGAGGATCACGCCGGCCTGCGTACATGCATCACGGTCACCGGCAAGCAATCAACTGACTGATCGATCAATAGGGACGACGACGACGACGGTGCATGGCCTTCATTTGGCCTTTGGATTGGAACCAAACCAATGCAATGAGCAGCAGGTCATCATCAGGCTTACGCACGAGGATCTCAGCAATGACGCGGGGCTGGCGGATGGGCTTGAGGAGGAGGACGAGGAGGCGGGTGGTAGCGACGATGATGGCCGTCTGGAGGATGAAGAGAGGGAGCGAGAACTCCAGCGGGTTGACGCCCTGCCAGATGCCGTAGGCCGTGACCATCATCGGCGAGTAGCACACGACCGAGGCGGCGCTGGAGATGTTGCCGCCGCCCGGCCCGGCCACCTGCGCCGTGGCGTTCCTCGGCGGCAGCGTGTTGGCCATCTCCACCGCTGGCAGCTCGGTGGCCATCTTGGCGCATGGGAGAGAGTGACCAGAGCGTCGTCGTGGCGAGAGCTAGTACAGTGGTGGAAAGGGAGGAAAGATTCAGCATGCAGTGAGCAGAAATGGGCCCAAGCGTGGAAATCGGTCGAAGCCGGAGCGACGACACGCGTGGCAGTGGCTCCTGCTTCCTAGAGTAACTGCTAAATTTTGGCCGGCTCTCCGGGGAGTTTGCGCTGCCCGTTGCCTAATTTTTTACCCCCGCAGCTTCGTCCTGCACATCACCGGAAACACGATTCTTCTTCTGTCGTCTGCACTGAGAAATACGAACACGCTTGCACAACATAAGTTACTGGCATATACACTCATGCTTGAAAGGAGCGTTTCACTTGATTATTCAGCCACTTGATTTCGAGATCAATGCCTTAGACTAGTCTTAGAAAACTTTACATATTATATATATAGGGCAGCGCTATTTGGTCCCCGGGTACTGAATAGTTATTCGGTACCCAGTCTCCTTCCCACAGCCCAGCAGACCGAATTTCAACGGGCCTCCATCCGCCGCACGGAATCCCAACGGGCCTCCATCCGACGCATGCACCAATGAAACTGATTTTTTCCGTCGGGTCTTTTTTCTTTCATTTTTTTACACGGGGATTTTCTTCGGTTAGCTTTTTTTCTTTCATCTTTTGCACGGTGATTTTTTCCCGTTCACTTTTTTTCATTATTTTCACGCATCTGATTTTGCCCGTCGGCTTTTTTTTCTTTTTTTTCACTCGGCGGACTTTTCCCATTCCGCTTTTTTTAAATTTTTTTCACAGGGCATAGGAAGCTGAGGTTTGCATGGTCCATTTTTCTCAGCCAACAATGCTCTTCATTTGTTTATATAAAAGAACGATTTTGTGGTTTGAATAATGCCCGCAATCCTAAAATCTGTTATGAGATAGTTGAAATCTATTAACTCAAATAGGAACAATTGTCTCGTTGAAACCGAAGTATTTATGATTGAAATGAAAAATATTTCATGCCATACAACAATAAAAATTTATTTACCAAAATCAAATGCAATTTATAGCAGCTAAATAACCTTATGGGATCATAAATATTGAGGTTCCAGTAGCTCATAGGACAAATTATATTAGTTTTACATCAGAAATAATACAATTTATGAGAAAATACAAAACTAATACATCCCTCTCCCTTCTCCCTTCTGTCGCCCCTTTCTAATGGCCGCCAATCTGTGAGAAAATACAAAACTAATACATCCAGTCTCCCTTCTGTCGTCCCTTTCTAATGGCCACCAATTGCCTTACCTGTCAAAAGAAGCAGAACAAAAAACATTAAAAAAATCATGATTAATAACAGAGTAAGCCTTATAGATTTGCAGATCTTATAGAGGAAACAATAGTTGTAATTTTTAAATGAATATGTATGGTTACATATAACTTTGGACCGACATATGTTCTATTATAAGAAAATAAATATAACAGAGTGAGATTGTGAAACAAATAACCTTTTTATGAGCACCCAGGGCCTTGTCCAGCATGGACATCATCTGGTGGCAATATCCGGATCTATTAGTGCACAAATTTATTAGCTTACTAAAATTATAAATATGCCATAACTACTACATAAGTCAAGGATCTGAACAAGAAAAATCAATCTCATAAAGGATGACCCCAAACGCTATTAGCAACAAGCAAATACGAAATGGAAACGCCAACGGTGACAACAAAATGATGAGATGGGCAGATCGACAACAAATTCAGGAAGTAACCACTACACATCTATAAGTTAGCAGAACCTTTAATATATTCTAATGTAGCAGGTGGATTACCTTATGCTTGCACTTTGGTTGGGTCATGAGATAATTCATAACAGATGGCTGGTTGTTCCAAAAAGACAAATGAAAAAAAAAAAGACACTGATTCCAGCAATGATGGTTCATGCAGTGTTTGAATCAATGAAATGTTTTGTTGAGACTACGAGATAATTCTGCAATGCATGTAATGATTACTGGCAGGAAAAAACATGCATCATACATTTTAATGTATATTTACAGTATGTGTGAAAAATATCGCTTTCTTCCATATGAAAGGGTGGAGGGGACGGAAAGCAAGAACCATGACCATAATGCAGAGGACGAACCAGTGTCAACCACCACACTTTTCACTAAATCGATCTCATCCGCTCCATGCCAATGTCATCACCTTGGAATGGCTCCACCACACAGTGGACGAAACAGGGAGAGCGGCCTAAACTGGCTTAACAGAATGGCATACCTGTACCACCCAATCCACATTCTTTATTTCCAAACCTCCACAGCAGTGCCATGAAGTATGAAAATGCAGTGATTTAAATTGGATAGATTAAATGAATAAGTATAGGTTGAAAAAGGAAAATTGTAGTGATTTAAATTGTTTCTTGAATATGCAGGAGCTGTGCATCACTGCATTAAGGGGATGAAAGTCCTAGAAATACAACACATGGCAAACTCAACAAAAAGACTAACTACTAGGTATATTCAACAAAAGAATACTGTTAATTTGGGCAAGCAAAATTTAAAATACATGTATATTAAATTGTTCTCTAATTCTGTGTCAAGGCATCAGTCATATACATATAATTTTGAAAAAAAAAAACAGCCATAATCAAGATTATATTAGCTGAAATGAATGTCTATAATTTTGTCTGATCATTTTGAAAATACTAATTCCAGATTGTAACAGATTAACATTATAGTTGGTCATTCCCCTTTGCTCCTCTGTTCTGTGGAGCCGGCGCAGAAGATCTACCCTGTTAGGAGGGTAACCTCTCGTCGTAAAGGAACCTCATACCTAAATGGGGAATCATCACATTAACAGCATCTTAGAGAACAAAGCAGCTCATAAACATAAAAAAACCACTATTTTTTTAATCATGTACTGATCATATACATATAAATTATTTCATTTAAATAACATTGCATCAGCACCTCGTCAAGCAGGAACACAGTAGTTGCATGGTCTACAATCTAGAAAACTATGCTTGGGAACGAACTAATCCCATCACAAAATCTAAATGGTAGTATGGGTTTTAGTTGTAACGAAACCAGAGAACAAAGGACCTCCCAAATTCATGATTAGCAAGGCGAAATCTGACAAATCCATAAGACCAAATTTATCCTTAACCATAACATTTCAATTCTTTTCAAACCACAATTATGTTTTTGATTAGATGCACCATTGTTATGACCAAATTTCTTCTTAACCACATCCCTTATGATTTCAAGAATGAGTGAGGGAGAGGTAAAATACTTAGCTTTGTCTACATTGGTGGTTGTTTAGCTGACCTGCTTGCTTATGACCTGCTATCTCAGTTTCTCGCCCAATGCAATTCTCAATGTGTTGATCACTTGCTCCAAACCAGCATCCAGCTCGAGCTGAGATAATTGCAGAAACATATCTACTAGTGATAATTGCAGAAACATATCTATTAGTGGATATAAAAATAGAGAAGGAAAAAGGTTTTAAAAATAATATCCAAGGTGATAAACATGCATGATCCGAGCTCATACATATCACACATGAAGGATTAAGAACAAATAAACTAGCAGGAGCATGAAGCCTGGATGAATCAGAATGTGGATGTGCAGTGAAAAAGAAAGAACAAATAAACTAGCAGGAGCATGAAGCCTGGATGAATCAGAATGTGGGTGTGCAGTGAAAAAGAAAGCTTATCACCATGGTAATTATTCAATGGATTACAAAATCCTTTCACATCATGAACAATGAAAAACTAAACCATAAGTATAGGATAGTGCACACCAAAAGTATGGTTAAGTTGGATCATAAAGACGAATGTATCGTCGCTGGAATCCAATTGGATCTCTGCTAAACCAATCCAACAACAAAAGTCGGTTTAGCAGCATGGACATCCGCTGGTGAAAATGGAATAGAAATAGAGAAATTAATCTTTATGCGCACAAAAATACCAAAATAAAAAAACCTAATATAATAAGCCATGCTTGAAAAAGGATTAAGCAGTATACAGGTGCGTACTTGAAGGACTGGTTGATTCCATCAGAAAGGATGAGCTTCAGCCACTGGGACCGTTCCGACAGCGTGCTGGGGGCGATAGGCTAAGTGAGGACGGAGGAGCTGAATGAGGCAACCTCACCGTTGGTTGCCTGCCCTCACCTGGACTTCTTGACCTCGGCACGTGGCAGTGGCAACCTGATGGGGCGAGAGGAGCACGAGGGTATCGGGTGGACAGGCGGGGGTGGTGAGGCAATGCGATGGGTAGCAGCCGCGAGCTCAGGTGCAGCGAGCTCGCCGGCGCCGAACCAGAGAGCGGGGTCGGTGGTGATCTGGTCCAGCGCGTCACGGGGGCGGAGGAGGAGGCGGCGAGCGGGGTTTGTGCGGTAGGGGCGGATAGAAGAAACCGGCGTCCCCCACGATCTATGAAAATTGGAACCCAAAATATTGGAATTAAAAAAAGAATATAGGCCAGGTGGAGGTGGGTGCAGGAGAAAGAAACGGGAAGACAGGCCCAGCAGCGTGTGTTGGGGTTGCTCGGGTAGCGCCCTAGCGGTGTGTTGGGGTGGCTCAGGTACTAATTATATAGGCCAGCGCTATTTGGTTGACATGCCTATAGCAGATTAGTTGCACAACTGAAATTGACATGCCTACAAATGAAATGTTGAAGTGAAATCACTGTATGTGCATACTTAATTGCATGAGCTAATAAATTAGCTATTTAAGCCCAATTGACTGCAAGACAAGTATATATGTTTCTGGAATTTTCATGATCTATCCTCCTAATCCATCCATTCCCATGAGCTATATTGCTTGTCTGCAACAAATTTCTGATTTAATTTGTGGAGCCCTTGTATACTACTATACTACCTCATGATCTCCTCGTAGGCCATCCATTCCATTGCCCCCAAAGCATCAGCACAAATCATAGCTGCAGAAATATTTTTAGAATTTTCATGAACAGCTTTCACACACCGCGCCAAACATGCCTCAGACCGAATTCTCATTAGAATTGCAAAGAATATTGAGACGTCTAGAAGCGTATTTGACCTGCTAGAGCGGACTGATCGGCTGTCCTCTAGAATTTGTTAGTGCTGGCATAGCTACCTTTATGCTTCACTATCCCAGGGTGGCAGAAGAGGAGCCTTTTGGCCTTCTCAAACAATTCCTCATTCCCAGCTAGCTGATATGAACTTTATAACCATGTAACTAAAATATATATATATATATATATATACAGAAAATTTATAACTAGAGACCTTGAATTTTATTAATTGTAGTGATGAGATATATTATATTTCTACAAAAATAATTTATTTGCCTCTGGCTTAAAATTCAGTAAGCTTCAAAGATTAGATACTAACAAGCTTTAACATTCAGTACGCTTTACCATTAATATATACATTAATCTAAGATGATATCAACCCATCAACACAAAAGCTAATTACAAGAGATGAGGAAAAAAATATTTTTATACCTAGTACTTGAAGCCTCGAGCTTGCTTGCTTGCTTCTTCCCTTTATTCAGAACATCAACACCTGCATAGAAACACTCCACTGCCTGCAGTGCCTCATTTCAGCTAAAGGTGGGCATGGAAACAACTGCAAAAACAGCAGAACAAGAGCTAAATTGTCCTCATTTAGGCCAGCACTTTTGTCTGAAAAAACTTGCACATATTCATGAGAAAAACATCAGCATATATCTAAACAAATTGTCCCAAGTCTCCACTCCAATACTAGCAACACATCACAAGTCAGAAGAATATGCCCTGTTTCCAATTGATGTTACATGTGTGTAAGATTACTCTGGCTTAAAATTCCAAGTTAGCTACTACAGAATGTATTTGAAATAATGGAAATTGAAAGAAATTATGTTTATAAGTGGAATTAGGTGTAGGAATCATTTCAGTTACTAATTTATCCATGCAGTTCAAGATGGGTCTCTAAGCAAAGTTAAACTGAATTAGGAGTACATGTGTGATCCATGCAGACAAATTTGCTGTAGTCCAGCTTGCTCAAGTTATCTTGCAATTGCAGTACCAAATCAATTTACACCACTCTCCCCATCTCCCTGTCTCATTTGCATTAACTCATATTGAATATATATTTCTAAATGGATTTCTCTCTTACAAAATAGAAACCAACATAGCACAATTAGGGAAGGAAAAGAAATCAAAGTTTACTGCAATAGAGGACGACAGTCAATGAGGACAGTCAATCAGGGAAAATTAGGAGGAAGATAAAATTACCTGGAGCACACAAACATGGACAACCTGATGTCTCACTTGGCCATCAGCCCATCACCCCTTCTCATTTAGCACCTGAACTTCATGACCATCAGCTCCATCACTACATAAAACCCACCAAACCATGACAAGAGTCAGTTAACATAACAGTCTACCGCTAGGCATTTGAACGGATATTTGACATGCAAGTTGTTAATTTCCACTCAAGCTAGTGTTATTCCTAATATAAAATGTAGCATAAATTCAGTTAAGCACTTAAATGAAAATTTGACATGCAAGTTGTTAACAGGTTAACTCACATGAATTTGAAAGCTTTACAAACTAGATCCAATATTTATACGAATGAACTTGACTACTGGAGAGCATGTGAAGGGCTAACAGGTTAACTCACATGAATTTGAAAGCTTTACAAACTAGCTTTAGATATAATTGTTAATTGCACTAATCGACACACAACTCAATAATTAATTGTAATAATCTTGTCTCATTATCCAGATACCATTTACAACATATTGCCATATTTTCTGGATAGTGCCTTACAGGAACATAGAAGTGTATTACACCAGGTAGCAAATTTGTTTCACTGAATTAAATCATCATCAATCCGTGTCAAAAATCAACTTGATGCATGGTTTGGATCTAGAAAAGAAGACCTGAGCAGCCAAGCAACATGTATGAGCAGGCCTGCAGCACCAGGAGGATGGGAGAAATTCATAGGCAATCCCGGCGCTGATGTTTCCCTCCGCAGAACACCTGCACAAAATGAAGCCAATTATATACCTGCACAAAAACAAGCCAATTAAATTGTTGCATAATCCTCTTAGATTATAACGAAAAATAGGAGAGTCCAGGCTTGCCACCACGATAAAGGAGGCAACACTTTTGATCTAGATGAATTTCGGAGGGGATCATCCAACTAATTTCCTAGACTTAGGCAAAAACCAAAACAAAACAAATCATAGGGTGTGAGACAATGATTCGATAGCAGAGATGGCCTAGGTCCATGGCGACGGCGACCTGAACAGACTGACAGAGCGTTGACACACGAAGGAAAGATCAGGGACAAAAGCAAACTGGGTACCTTAGTACGAGACTTGGATGTCTACAGACTCGGACGTCGGAAGGCGTGGCTACCCCCTCGCGCGGTGGTCGGCCAGGCGCGGTGGCCAGTGCGCGCAAGGCGCTGGGCGGCGCCGCGGCAGGACGGTATGCTGCGTCTGCGGGCGCACGGCGGTGGGGGCGGCACACGGCTGGCCAGGAACGCGCGGCGCTGGGCAACGTCGGGGAGGAGGAAACCGGCGGCGCAGCCACGGGGCGCTGGGCGGCGTCGGCAAGGAAGAAGTGGACGGGCGGTTCCGGAGACGGAGCGGATGGGAAACCTCGACAAAACGTGGGTAGCAATTGGGAGCTTCCGAGCTACGCCGCTTTTGTGGGCTGGACCTGTGAGCGTGGATGGGCCGAGCGGTACGATGGGCTGTCTAATAGAATGATAGGTACTGAATAGCTATTTGGTACCTAGGCACCATATAGGGATACTATATATATATATATATATATATATATATATATATATATATATATATATATATATAGGGAGCATTTTCTGTACTCCCGGAGTATCTACTCCCACTAACGGAGGTAACGGAGACTTCAGCGTGCCGTACATGGATATCGGCAGGATCCAATTAGGCATGCGGCATGCATGCAACGAAGTTAATTAATAAATAAATTAAATAATATATACTCTATACAGTCGCCGAGATTCTCGCTCTTATCTAAAGATTAGGAGTATCTGTATATATTTCTTAGAATAGAGTATCATACATTAGAATAGGGTATTTCTGAGTACCTTTTGGAATGGAATATATGTACACACTTTTCAAAATAGAGCATTTGTACATACTTTTTTTATAAGGTATATGTACATACTTTTTATAATAGAGTATTTCTACGTACTACTTAGGGATCTTTTTAGTGTCTGCCGGTATGCTAGCATGTGGACATACTTTTTGACGAGTATCATTTCGTACTTGAACCTGAAAGTATGTGTATATACTTTTTAAGTGTAGCACATGTATTGACTGATACTCTTCCGTGAAGAATAGTCTGCATACATACATAAGGGTCTATACACATACTTTTTAGAAGGATGTATACATGTCTATTGACTATTATACAGATTTTTTTTGACATGCTAGCTAGGAGAACATGGCTAAGCCTCCGACATGGTCGGTCATTACTAGCTACCTTCTCAGCTGGTCGCAGCCTGCAACTTTTTTCATATCACTTCAGAAAATGTAGTTCCAAAACCTGCAGAAATTATAACTTTATTAACATAACTCTTTGCTTTCACAGAATAAAAAATGACTTATAGATAGCAAGAATGGACATGACTAAACTCTAAATTTAGACTAGAACACATATACATATGTGCAATAATTTGCTCAAGCAACACGTAAGAAGAAAAGTAATACTCTAGACTTAATAATTGTTTGAAACGATATACAAGCTTAAATGTATCTAACTTGACACTAACCCAAAAAAATTAAACATCAATGCACTAACCTGAAATACGTATCAATTGATACTCAACTCTAAAAAAGTATTTGCTGATACTCGATCTAGTCTGAAAAAATTATCAAGCCAGTATCAGCCAGAGTCTAATCTAACAGAAGTGTTAGGTGATACATTAGAATAAAAAAAATATA
Organism: Chrysopogon serrulatus; assembly: GCA_015844335.1. Lineage (NCBI taxonomy): Eukaryota > Viridiplantae > Streptophyta > Magnoliopsida > Poales > Poaceae > Chrysopogon > Chrysopogon serrulatus. The sequence goes on along the minus strand of JADLZL010006116.1, from coordinate 37,986 downwards.
TACAGGTATACTATAGTCTGAAAAAGCATCAACTGATACTCTTGTATGAAAAAAGTATAGTATCAAGTATATTTGTAGCCACTAAAAAAAATCAGATCACTTCATATGCAGGCCAATAATTGAGAAACAAGATATGTGTGAAGAACTGTGTATATTGGTATGTAAATTCAAGTAGGATGTACTCTCAAGGAAGTATATACTCTAAGGAAATATTCTTATTAGTTTTTCCTTGATATTCTCTCAAAGCATACAAGCTTGAACTAGTGAGTATTTACGTAGACCTACCAAAAGGATGCTCTGATCCAGAAGTATCCAAACATACACTTATCTGAAAAAGGTATATAAACATACTCGTATTGGATTTACCTGATGGAATCTAGAGTGCCTTTCGTCTCAAAAATAACAAGCACTAATTTAGATCCTCATTGAGTGATGCTAGATCTAATAATCTGAAAAAGGTATGTAAGCATACTCTAATCTAAATTCCAGTATCAGATGATACTATCATATGGATCCGAGAACAAAACTAGGGAAAAGAGCCGGCAAAAAGGAGATGAGTAGCCGCAGCAGCAGGAGGGGCGACACCATCACCTCCATGAAGGGGGAGCAAGAGAAGGGGCTTCGAGGCTGGATGCACCATTGGAGGAGGGTCGCTGCCGTAGCGACCATTGACAAGGGGAACACGGCTGCTGTGCCCGCCATGCACTAGCCAGCACAGGGAGGAAGACTGCCGTGCTCGTGCGGCTCGCGTTCCTGGCGACGGCGCAGCACACCCACGGCGGTTTGCCCCACAGCGACGGGGACCCGCCGAGCTCGTCCATGATGCCAGGAGGAATGAGGCTCCATTGAAGCCCCTTCACGGCCACCGTCCGTACGATCCAGATCCACAGCGCCACAGGGGTTGGGAGGAGGGGCTCGCTGTCGGCCGTGCCGCTGCGGTGTCGGGGTCGCACCGCCGCCGAGGGCCGTGGAGCGCGCTGGCCTGGCCACGCCGTCACCAGGGCCCACGGAGAGCGATGGCCTGGTCGCGGCGCCGCCGGAGGCCACGGAGCGATGGCCTTGCAGCGCCGGCGTAAGGGCCGCGGAGCGCGTTGAAGAGGGCCCGCCGTCGAACCCATGCCCACTGCACCGCCGCCGCCGCGCTGCATAGGGCTGCCCTCGTGTTGATGACGATCGCCGCTGTTGTGCAGATTGAGATCTGAGCTGTGAGAGGGATAGAAACTGAGTGAGAGAGAGTATAGATTTATTTTGTGCCTGGAATTTTAGGATCATGAAACGGGTCCGCATAAAAAACGGGTCATCTCCACCAGATTGGTCGAGGCTGACGGTGGCATCCACGTTATCGGCCCGTTACGGAGGTTTTCGCGAGAAACTGCGGGACGCTCGCATGCCGTATACTACCAGGCGGGAGTAGTTACTCCTAGAGAGTATAGAATAATTTCCCTATATATATATATATATATGTTATGGAGGCTCAAGCTCAAACAATGTAATTCTTATTATATCATCAATACGAAAACTTATTTCGTTCGTTTGGAATTAATATATAGGACATATTTTGTTTCGTTAAAAAACGTCCCTTTGACCACTGATACACATTTTTGTGGCATAAAATTATTAGTGTTAGACTCGCACCGAGAGAACTCGCACCGAGAGAAGTTATTTTTATATTGTAAAATACTCACAATGCACACATTCTTACCTCTATGACCACACACACGCAAACCTAACTTACTATTAAGATTATATTTTTGTATCACGTTATGAAGTATTATCGGTCTTCTAACAAAAAAAATGACATTGTAAAAGGTTACCAAGGGAATGCATTTTGATATTTTGTCGACCACGAAGATAAATAGTTGCAGCAGTGAGACGTATAGACGTTAAACTTGGGTCTGATCCCTAACGGGCAGTAGTACAACTACCTCTCTTAGGCCATATAGAATGCAACAGTGCTCATGGAACATTTGTATGGAGACAAGCAGATAACTTGGGGTATCTCTAAGAACTTTTCTTAAACCTACTCTCTAAATCATCATTTAGAGAACCGTTTGACATTCAATGGACACACGCAATGTAACACCCCCGGTGTTACGTTAACCTAAACCCACCATGTCATCATATTATGCATTAAGCATCATTCGCTTAATCACCAAGCATTAAGTGCATTAGTGCATTTCATGGTGTAATGACCCTTGCATAAGTAATGCCTTGTCTTGTATGCCAAGTGTGTTTTAAGATGTTAATCATGCCTAATGATTTTTAGTATAGCTTGCTATGCATGCCAATTAGAATAATGTGGCAAAGCAATTAAATTTCACTTACATGCTTTATCAAGTTTATAAAAGTGATTAAACTAAAAGCAACCTTGGAGTGATTAAGTGTTTGGCTAAATATGTTTAACATCCTAAGCATGTTTTACAAGTCAAATGATGTAAAAGAAAGAATCAAATTTGAATTCGGAATCCGAATCCCAAACCCTAACCCTAGTTGGTTAAGTGTTGGAATTTGTATTCCAAGTTCATTTTTGAGAAGCTAACCATAATTAATTTTGCAAATAAAAGTTGCCAAACTTTGGCACCTTTTCAAAGTATGAACTTCGTACTTTGAAAGTATGCCATTGGTTGGGTTTGAAAAGTATCACAACATCATTAATTAATTCCCAAAGATTCAATTTGAAATTCTTTTCAAAAGCTTGAATTTCAAAGGTGTTTTACCCCTTTCTCAATTTCATCTCAAAATATTCAAAATTTAGGGAAAACTTCAAAAATACAGTTTGTGCATCTCTTTGAGCTCTACAAGTTTGGTAAATAAAGTTTTTCAAGTTTTTGAATAAAATTTGAAGTAATTTCAAAAGTTCCCCAAATTAGTTTTCTAATTAAAATGTTGGATGAGTTGTGGTATTGTTAGTCCATGGATCAGCAAAACCTCCCTAGTCCATGGCATTGTTTTATATAGACTAAATATAGAGTTTGCTCACATGCTTAATAATTAATAAAATGATTTAAGTAATTTATGAATGCAACACTTAGGATTGATTTCCCTTTTGGTATGATTTGAAGACCATGAAACCATTACTACCCTAATGATTCATGGCTTGGTTGTATAGTAATAGTAGTAGTCATCATCACATGTTTAGTAGTAGTTAATTAATTAGTAAGTGTAATTAGCGGCTTTCAACAACTGTAAAAAAATAATTAAGAAATTAGTGGTTAACCTTAATCACTCTAGGATTAATTGAGTTTGAGATTGAGTGATGACCCTAGGTCATTAACCCTAATGACTTTCGGCAATTCATTTACGTTGATTGTGTACTTTCGCTATTTATGATCTTTTGATGCAACTTACCGTGAAGGAAAGTTGTACTCAAGATAATACAGAGTTAAGTTGTTTCATTCATATTGCATCATCTAGCATCATGTCATACATGTCATTATATTAAGCATGCATTATTATCACATGTAGTGATCGTGAGAGCAAGGTTCGTGTTGATCAAGTTCGGAGAAGGTTTCCGTGCATCAAGCTTTGGAGAAGGTTCGTGTTGATCCAAGTCCCGAAGAGAGGAATCCACCGAAGGTGTCACTATCAAGATTAACAACTAACCTTCTCTACAATGCAGGCAAGCCCCGGATGCATTCAAACCCTGCCTTGAATTTTGAAAGTCTTTATGATTTTATGTGGATGATATGATGCATTAAGTGTAGGAGTTATGTGATATCCTATTTGATGCATTTACCGTACCTTGTGATACTATCCTGGATACCTATTTTGATTTCGAAAATGTTTAGTATATGCTTAGTCCTGCTACTAGCATAGGCTTTTGTGAAATATTTTAAAAGTTGATAACAATATCATCTCGGAGAAAGTATTCAAAACTTGATATTGCTTGTCGCCTACTCTTCACCTTGGCCGGGTCAGGGGTACGCACAAGAACATGATGAGTAAATCGAGACGCCGGTGGAGTGCCTTGCATCAGGATGGGCTAGTGCCCTGGTGTAGTGTCGTCCACTTGTGTCGGTTAAGGACCGTTCGTTGTGGTGATCCTGTGGTCAAGAGGGTTATTGGATAGTACTAGTCGCATGCTAATGGCGGTAAGCTCCCTTGTATGATTCATGCGAGAACGGACAACTGGGACGGGAAGTAGCATGTACCCACACTACGAGCGCACCGTCGATGGTTAGACTGACGGCGTAGGGAGATTGTGTACTGTACTCTCGTGGCTAGGAACCGCTTCCGCAGGAGAAATGCAAGCGTGAGTTGATGTATGTAAGATGTTCGGTCTCGCATACATCGTGTGGCTAGAAGCCCCAAATGGGTATATAAAGCGATTCGAATCGTCGTTGCTCCACAATATGGGAGACTTGACCAAGCGTCAGCATCGTAGTAATGATGAAAGTGGTTGAGACTGGAATGTTTTAGAAATTGTTACATGGATGATAAGTGTGTGATATAGAGTAGGATAATCAAAATGAAAAGTAAGGATCAACTTTAGTCGCTTTTGGCAAAGGTGTCTTTGATTCTTGCTAAAGCCTCACCTTGAATCATATTAGCCAGCATTCCTGAGTCTTCTCCCTAATTTTTTTTGTCGGGTAAGTCTTGCGGAGTACTTTTATACTCAGGGTTTGTTTGACCCTTGTTGCAGGTACTGACTAGTGAAGCTAACTTTGGTCATACCAAAGGACTTGGCATGATCAAATCCCTTCCGTCTCGAGACGTTCTCTTACCAAGTGTTCTATGGTTCTTCTTGCTTCCGCAAACTTCGCTTAAGTTTTATTTAATCAAACTCGATCAAGTGTTGTCATATCTTTTTGTAAATCTTCCGCTACTCTGTTGTATTTGGATAAAAATGATTGTAATACTACAATATCTTGTAAGAAGTCGATCTTGAGAATCGTGGTGTCATCGGGGTTTCACCCGACGAGCTTTTTAAGTTATGTGGTACGCAAGCATAGCCGATGAGGTCTTAGGGACAATGTCGGGTGCTTGTGGGCCATATAATTTAGAAGGTTCTGCCACAGAATGGTATCAGAGCCGTTCTTACAAAGATACTTGTAGTATTACTTTGCGAAAACTTTAAAATGAGTTTACAATTAAAAGTTTTTGATGAAACAATATTAAAACTTGTCTCCCGATCTTTCTAAAGTTTCTGCAAACTGTCAAGAAGACTTTTCAGACAATCCGGAGCCACAATGTTGAAGAGTCTCTGAGTATTCTCACAGAAGTCTACTGAAGAGTCAGCTTCATCGACAATACCTTGCCAAGAGTCTTTCTATATCTCGTCTCACTCTGCAAGACTAGTGAGTAAAGTATTGCCCTATAGTGAGTTGTGAGTGGTGTGCTAATTAACGTTGTGAAGACCTATAGGACGAGCATGCATCATACCCATCATATAAAATAAAGGTAACATGTCCTTCATAAATCCAACCATAGCTATTGTTCTTATAGCTATTAAGATCCCACTAATCTCGTCCTGCATCTCGCTTTGCTAAGAAACTTTTGCTTAGCAAATACTTGAAGACAACTTTGATTTCTTCGCCTATGCGTGTGTCTTACCTTGGTCTTTCTAGTTTCAACACACGCCAATTGCTTGACCTCGTTATTTCGATATGTGTCATGTGGGAGTTACCGAAATTATGTTTATGGTGGTACCATGATCCATGATCTCGATACAAAGATCGAAACCCAGGGGTCTCCTCCGTCTTTACAGCCCACATGAGTTACTGCTGGGCGCTCGTTTGTATTGAGATCAATGATCATCCTTCATCGCTTTTCACAATTTAAGTGTTTCCTTGGGATCATTCTTCGGAATCCTAACTTCTTGTATATGCGAAGCTTATTTCTTGTGTATCCTAAAAATTCGTTAAGTTTTAGCCTTGCAATCATATCTTAATCTTGGTTGTAACTCAAAACCAACTCTCTTGCTTTATGAATTTTTTTTGAAATTTAATGTGTTTGACACATTTCCTTTTCCATTACTCAAACCCCACCCTTCTTAGGTCTTTTCCACTGTGTGTCACTTTGGTCTTTTTAGTCTTGACACATGCTACTTTATTGTAACACCCTAAATTTTTGACCGGTTTTAAAAATCACTAAAAATTTTAAAACTTTTAAAATTGTGCGTGTAGGTTTATTTTACGAGTAGATTTTTATAAAATAAAATAATCTTGCTTGAGTAAAGTTGTATTGCTTGCTTCGCCCTTTGTTTGATGAACGTATGGTGGTATCTCTCCTTGCAATCCAAATTTGAATTCCATTTGAATCACCAAAATATCTATTGCAAAATTCTGAAAAGGGGATAAGGCAAAAGAACCATCTCGAGAGCTCATTCCCTCTCTCCTCATTTGGCCGCTCTTGACACAAAGAAGGTGTGGTGCAGCAGCAGAGTCTGCTCTTCTACCTTTCCTCTCACCATCATGTGGCCGGACCGGTGTCGAGGAAGGCCCGTGCACGTGAATCGCTGGCCCCTAGCTTGAGCTGTCCCATCATCTATTCTTCACCTCCCTTGCTCAACACAAAGACGCCAATGCCCCATAGAAGCAAACATGAGGACACCGGCTGGGGCCATGAACGTGACCTCACGAGGAGCCAACCTCGCCGGAGCAATGGACGAACGTGGAGGCAGCCAAGACAGCGTGCGGAGTCATCCCTAAGCCCAGGCTCATACGCAAATGCCGGCGAGATGGCTGGCCGATGGAGAAAAATCTCGGCGCTCCGACAACCGCCATTGCCACGTATAAATACGCCCGCCCGGCGAGCCCCCGCCATCACCACGGCCACTCCGAGCTCCGTGGGAGCCTGAACGCACCATCTTCCTCGCATTTACCAACTCCCCGCTCCCCCTGCCGCTGCCATTGAAGCTAAGCGTCCGTGCTACTCCACCGAGAGCGCCTCGGCCATTTTGGGAGACGAGAGGGCGGCGAATACCGTGAAGGTGAGGACCCGCACTACGTGGGATCGGAGGCGAGATCAACGAAGGCAAGTCCTAACTCCCCTCTCCCATCATTATATGTTATACCATTTATATTATAAACTTATATTATGAATAATTAAATGAGATGTATAATGAAACTAAACTTGTCTTGACGGAAGCGAGTGAGGGTAATTTATGTGGGATAAATTACCTTGGTAGGTTCGCCTGTGTGGGTTCCTACGGGAGATGCTCGTTTACGTCGTATAAGGACCGGTTTATAGGCCATCTCACCTAGTCCGATATACGTATGACCACATGTCTATATGGGTGGACCTGGTCTCACACCCCATTAGGTAGAAATATAATTTCCACTAGGAGGCCGGCGTGGCAACGGATTAACAGGAGAGGACACGGGCCGTGGCGTGGTGATCTACCGTGGTCTGATCGACATGGTTGCTATGTGGTCTTCCATGTAAAATTTATTGTTGTGCCGTGTGCGAGCACCCTTGTATTAATTTGGATGCTATGTGATCATCCATCGGATGCTGTGTGATCATCCAACCACTCGATGTTCTAGGATGCAGTGTGATCATCCTAACGTGTGGGTTTCGATCCCTGAGTAGTCTGTAGTGGAATTATACGAAAACCTAAGGTAGCTCCATCCGGGTACGAGATCTTGTTAGGCCTGTCCTAATCACTGATCATGGTTAGACTGTGTCTATCGTGTGGGGAAAATTATACCCCTCTGCAGAGTTTATCAATTCTATTTGAATAGCCACGTCCTTGGTAATGGGCAACCGCTAGGATGAGGTCCCCTTTGATTAGATTTTCTTGAAATAAAACGTGCTAATGGTCTAATTGGTTATTTAATGCTAACCGGGAACTGGCGAGAAGGATGATACTCTCCCAGGGCCCAAACCTCACTTATTAATAATATTACTATCTCCACCATCCACCCTTGTTGGGACTTGTTGAGTACTCTATCTACTCACCATTGTTGACTCACAGATAATGATCCCGAGGGGAGCTTCGACATCAATGAGGAGGCGAACGACGAGGACTAGGAGACGCGCGAGGACCGACCGGACTTGCTGGAAGGACATACTAGGACTTAGGGTTTCGACCACGCTCAAGAATGCCTGTGGAATAGTGTGTATCGCTTCACTATAGTTTCCGCTGTAGTAGATACCACCCCTATGTAATAAAACTGCCGCCTAGCGGCGATGGAACATTGTTAGTTATGTAAGGCCTATGGCCATGTCCTATGAACATTGACTATTGTAAGACCCTATTTTAATATCAATAAAGCTCGGACTTTATATTATATATATCTGTGTCCCATTTCTGTATTTGTGTGCGTATTCGTGCATGATCCTGGCACAAATACGGATGCATTTGGTCTTCTAAAATTAGGGACCGACAGAGTGGCATCAGAGCCGAGCTTGACCGTAGGACGAAGCCCTAGGATTGGACCGCGTTAGGCAATAATAATAATAATAATAATAATAATAATAATAGTAATAATAATAATAATAATAAGTGACGTTGATTACTTTATAACCGTTGCTCCTCATTTGCATTGCAAGGAAATACATATTAATTAATTAATAATTGTCCTAATTTTTGCAAAAGAAATGGAGGACAACTGATCCGTCTCGGACTGTATGACCGTTGAAGGTTTTCCACAGCTTCTTTGGGAGACACTCCAGCGCTTGGGCTATACTTGAGCCTCCCATGTACTATGGTCGTGAGTACGAGGAGGGCGATATGCTCAAATGTGAGGTTCACCTACATGTTCCGCAGCACCCCATCGGGCCACTGGAATCAAGTCACGATGTGTTACAGGCTTTTGGAAGAGAGCTAAGTGATACTTGCCAAATCGCAAAGACGACAGGCCCTTATGGACTATCGCCGATGTGTTTGCGGAAGATATTGAACATACTCCTGCAAGATTTTTCCCCGTGGTAGATCGACTACCCCAACGTGGACTATGAAGGTTCGAGATTTGGAGGACATTGGACGACACATGCCTAACTCCACCATGGTATCTACAAAGTGAAGTACCTACATGCCCTGGATTCACTGTCACACCCCAAAATTTCTATTTTGGGGATGTGCCTCGAAAACACTAAATAAAATAAATAATTTAACATTTCTCTAAAAGTTTCCAACCTTTTGTTAAGTTTGTTGTCAATCTAACAAGTGAAGAAATTATTATCTAAACCTTCTACAATTTAATATGACTTGTTTGTTGCACTTCATGCCATTGCATAGTGTTTATGTATGAAAAATGAATTTAAAGCTTTTCAAATGAGCCTACGTTTTTAAACAAAGCAAACCATGTTTCCTTGGCCTCAAAACCATGATCAAATTCTTGTAAACCATACATCTTAATCCTTGTTTCAAGAACCTTGATAGATCCCACACTTTTATCTTGCCAGGCACCCAATCTCATGCCCTCTAAAACCTTAACTAGTCATAGCCTTGCTCTCTCTCTTTCTTTTATCCTTTCTTCCTTATATTTGAGCCCCTAATCTCTTTTGATTTAGTCTTCTCCATAGCCCAAAGTCTATGCTAAGTGACCAATCTTTATATCTCTTCTTTCTCACACAATTCAATCTCATCTTGTTCAAGTCAAATCAATCACGTGTCATGTATCCAAGTTAATCTTAATTTTGAATTGTTTTTCTTTCTTCACCTTAGGAAACATCTATATGGGCCCTTTTCCCTTCACCTTATCTCCTCTTGATCAATTACAAACTTGTATATGATCCATCCTTGAAATCTCTATAGCCTTAATCCCACCTCTTTGAAGCTTCCAATTTTAAGAAAACCCTAATCGCAACTCTGATAACTTGGCGGATCAAGCCTAACTCTTTCCTTGCATCTTGTCTTATCTTAGGAAAAATCCACCAACTTAGATCATTAGTAAACCACACCTCCCCATTTCTTTCTTTTGCTAATGGGTCAACCCAACTCTTTCCATCCTCTGACACCGTTCCGGTCCAAATCTCTCATTAGCTCTCGCCTCATATCAAAGCCCAACCATCCTTCTCTCTTTTGTGGACCAACATGGAGCCCAACCAGCCCTCTAACTCTTCCTCTCCCCTTTCCCACGTGACCCCCTTGGAGCCTCTCAATATGCCACAAAAATATCAAGCCAAGACCCTTTGCCTTCCCACCCCTTCACCTCCCCTCATCATCCCTTCATATATACCACCCCCACAGCCCCCTCACGCCTCCCCCTTCATTTCCCATGTCAAGGACAGAGGAGGGACACCCCTGCAGCTCCTCATCCTCCCCCATGGCTGCCCCGATCAACCGCAATGCGAGAAGGATGCCCCGATGTACTAGATCAACGTCACCGGCCGCCGTTGATGCCTCTCCTTGCTCCATCACACCAATCCCCATGGTGAGAACCCTCCCTCATCATCCCCACGTTGTTCTTGTGTTCCTCGCTGCATACCAAGTGCCGTAGATGACGTATGGTTGATCCCCGATGAAGATTACCCGTTGTATGTGTTGCTGTCCTCGTGGGCAGATTTGCTGTCATTCACGGAATCGGCGTTCCTCACTGTTTCGTGCCTCCAATCATCAATCCCTTTGGTGGAGTTGTAGATTACATCCTTGAACACACCTCTGTAAAATGGTTTCGCCATAGGAGTTGAGAAACTAGAGATATCGCCATCTCCGTACCCGCTGCTCCTGCTGTCTTGGCAGATTGCAACTCTGAGTCGTGTTGGCGTTCCTTGCTAATCCACAGCCCAAATACACTATCCCTTGAACCCACATGCTCATGACATCCCTGCACATGATCCCACAAATTGGTTCGGCTATGCAATCTCCGATGGCCGAGATATCGATGCCGAAGCGTCCACAACCCCTGCTGTCCAAACAGCAATTACCCTGTTTTTGGCAACGGCGTTCCCGTTGATCCATTGAACCCCAATATGTACCCTTTGTCTAGGATATCACTTATATAGTTGCACACACCTATGCAAAGTTTCATGGCCATATGATCAAATGCGAAAGAGATATCATCCAGTTTTGTGCTCGCTGTCTCTGCTGCCCCGCAGCCGCGTTGATGCCGGTTGGCATGCGCGTTCTCGATGATTCGCTACTCTGATGGTCAAGCCCTTCAACCACAGTGTTTATCATATACTTATACACATATCTGCAAGTTGTCTTGTCCATATAAACCACATCACCAAATATATAAACATCACGGTGTCGCTGTTCCTACCATGCCAATTGCCAACAACTATGCCATGCCATCTTGCAATCTCGTTCCCCGACTATACAACGGTCAAAACATCATGCCCTTTTGCCACAATATACTCTATACAGTATCTAGAAACCCCATGAAAGATATCACCCTTTGGCCCTTTCGATAACCATGCAACCGCTCATCCTAACTACCGCTGGCCACCGACGTGCGTGTCTAGGATGCCTCAGCAATTCACCGTGTTCCCCGCTCTGAGTCCTCCTACATGATCATGTGTCTCTGACTTATCATTTTTATAGTCATTGCTACCCGCCGCTATCCGCCACCGAGTATTCTCAACCAATGCACCATTAACAATAATCCTATTTCCCTTTATCTTGAATCCACCCTTGTGCATTGGTTGATAATGACATGTTCCCAAGTAACCTATACAAATAACCAATCCTTATTGTTCTGGTGTGTATGTTCCTTCTAGTATAAAACCCACCTTGTGTACCTAAATCCAATCATTTCCATCTATACCTTTCAACTTTCATATCCTTTAATTGTGGCTTTCGTTTCGGTTGCTTTGCGCTCAAGCGATCGTAGTTACAAGTCCTACGTGTTTCAAACCTTTATGTGTTACTTTTATAATGCTTGATGTACTGTTTCTAGGTTTGTTTAAGATGCTTGTGCTGGTTGATTCTATCATTAGAGGTGGAGCTGTACAAGGATGCTTCGAAAGGAAAGGATGGAGAGTTTATCAAGCTTTTGGAAGGCAAGTGTAACATGAGTTCCTTTGTTACCTAAGAACTATATAATCATTTTCATATGCATGTGTCTAATATGATGAACCCATAAGGACTTTACCTAGTACTTTGTACCATATTCCTTGATACCCCGGTTGATGCATATGGGTAGCTTTGCTTAGCTTGCAATCACCTAACTTTATATTAATTTTGATTAATAACTTATGGATCAACGGTTAAAATGACGCTCTTTGGTAACATGGACGTAAGGGGAGCTAGAGCATTGGGCCTTTGGGGTGCTCTAGTCCGCCCTCCGTAAGGACTTAATCTTAAAGCGGCCACCCAGACATCCGCATACAACCATGAGGACTATATGGCTCGGTCTTGGCTAAGTAACTAGATTTCTCTAGCTTGTTAGTGGTTACCAAAAGGCGCAAGAGGGGGGGCCTAGGTTGCAGAATGGCTTCTTGCCCGTCAAGATGTGTTGCCGGGCTGCGGTCATTTGTGCACCAGTCTTGAAGGGGGCTCCATTCGCCTAGTCGCTGAAACCTCACGGCTACTAACTTGTTAGGGTGTCTTTGGAAAGGCCTCGTAGTGAACCCCGTCGACTTACCTCGGAAGTGAGTCGAGGTTGGCCGCCTCGGGCATATGGGTATCATGACTCATGGTGAAAGTGTACACACTCTGCAGAGTTTGATCAAACTGATATATCGGCCGTGCTCACGGTCACGAGCGGCCCGGATCCTTTTCGAGATAGATGGTTTGATGGATGGTATGGACCATGGTTAATCTTGATGATGATGATTATATATATTCACTTGGGGTGCTAAGCATAACCTAGGAAGTCAGGTATAATAATAAAACATGACCAATTAAAAGTGCTAACCGCAGTTCAGCCGTGTCTAGCCTTTTGAGCCTTGCATCCCCTCATGTTATGCTTGCGAGCATGGTGCTTGCCGACGCTTGCTTTACAATCAACAAAATCCCGGATGGGTATCGGATGGTGGTTGAAGTGAACTGTTCCTAGTGGAGTTCCAAGGGTGCTAGGCGAGTGCTCTCCCGATCAACCGTCCCCTCGTGGAGTATGAAGACCCAAAGACAGAAGATTAAGAATACTTCTATTGTGCTTTGTTATAGATGTAAGTCATGTTGTAAATATGTTTCGATATATAATAAAGCATTGTCTTTGATAATCTCCATTTTTGTTGCTATATGTGTTGTGTGGACATCCTGGGCACACATATAGTTAGCGCTTGGTATTCTTCGGAAAACCGGGTGCGACATTCACTCTATGAAGACCAACGCCAGGAACTAAAGAGATGGATCAAGAAGGCTCGGAAGGCTGAAGATGAGGTACGAAAATGGAGATTTGAGTCATACCTGCTTGAGGGACGATTGGCGAACATGAGGAAAAAAAAAAGCAAGAGTATCTGCAGCAGCTGCACGAGGCTCGGGATCAGCTGCGATACAGGGAAAGAGCTCAAGAAATTAACAAAAAGAAGAGAACCTTCGCCATGTCACCTGAACAGGAAATGAGAATTCCTGGAAGGGATCCTCGAGGAAAGGCACAGCCGGTTCTTCTGTATGATCCCGAAAATCCCGCACTTAACCATGCTAAGAGTGAGGAGTCGGTCGCCGATAACTTTAACCGGAAGGCCACCAAGGGTGCCATGACCACCGGACCTTCACAAGTATCCCCTAGACAAGGTGCTGACGATGGATATGCCAATGACCTCGGGCAAGATGCTCGACGACGAATATGTCAATGACCTCTACGCTGTTGATGATGATCAGTTAGCCATGAAGAAGGCAAAGCTGTGCAGTGGACCTTCATGAGAAATGCAGTTCGTGTGTAAAATAAATAACCCGAACTGTCACGCTTAGCTGTAAAATATGTATGCTTATTACCGTACGCTTGCACCATGTCCTTGTAGTAATCGTAGTAGCATCTATATATGCGTATATGATGTAACTTTGTATCATATATATGTGTGTAGTGGCTGTACGATGCTATGGGACTAAGCCTTGTTGATGTGTACGTGTGTTTTTTAGCTAAATAAATAACATGCGTGCTTTGCTTGTATGTGTATGTTTATAGTAGTTTTTTCTCTCCTTTTTTCTTTCCTTTGTTGTTTTTTTCTCTCTTTTCTCTGTTTAAATGCCAACGGGATGTCTTCTCATCCTCACTGTTAAATAGCAACAGATGGAAAGGAGATCAGCCCGATCCAAAGAACGTCGCGAACGGCGAGCTGAAAGGCAAGAACCGGAAGATGAGGAACGTGTCGAACCACCGCCAAGAGGCAGGCAGGCTCGTGGAAATCGTGGACGATAGCGGCAACAAGAGCAAGGGCAAGGGCAAGGGCAACAACAAGATAATAATGCTCAAGTGCAAGGTGAAAATAATGTGGAGATAGAAGACGAAGTTAACCAAGAAAATGATGAAGGAGAACAGAAACTTCCACTTCCTCCACCAACCTTAGCAGAAGTTATGGATCGCCAGACGCGTCTTATGGAGGCAATTGCTAGAAGAAACGACAACGGAAATGGACAGGGAAAGATGGCTCAGTTTATGAGGCTTCGCCCACCCACTTTTGACAGCTCCGAAGATGATCCATTGGTAGCTGACGTCTGGTTGTGCAGTATCAACAAGAAATTGAACGCTATAAGAGCAACCGATGAAGAAAAGGTCACCTTGGCCACGCACCAGCTAGTAGGAGCCGCAGGAGAATGGTGGGAGAATTACCAAGATGCCGTCGACGAACCAGAAGCCATCACATGGGAAGAATTCAAAGAAGCATTTCGCAATTACCATATCCTAGAAGGAGTAATGGAAATGAAGGCCGAGGAATTTCGCTCTTTGAAACAAGGTGCAATGACAAGTGAACCAATATATTAGAAAATTTATGAAGCTATCTCGCTATGCGCGGGAAGATGTTGATACCGATAAAAAGAAGAAGAGAATATGTTTCGGAAGAGGGCTTAACTCACGCTTGAGGATACAAGTAGTTGGGCACACTTATCCCGATTTCAACACCATGATGAATCGATCCTCCTAATAGAAGCGTAACATCCGAAAAGCGAAGGAGAAAAGAAGCGTAAATTTAATAAGCTAAGTGCACGACAGCAAGAAAGGACGCAACGATTTAAGACCAACAATGCTTCAAGGTACCCGCCCACTATGCGATGCAGGACGCTGGATCTAACATGCAACAAATGGCTTCTACTTTTCAGAATAGCAACACTGTTAACCAACCAGCCTAGAAATAATAATAGTAACACGACCATCCCCACGGATCAAGTATGCTTTAAATGCCGCTAGCCCCTACACAGGATGGCACAATGCCCAAATGGCAATCAACAAGCAAATGTCCCCGCCCCGCACCTTCCACGGGAAGTAACCGAACCGCAGCCTCGGGAGTTGGACGAAATGGACCTCGGAACTCGGGTCAACAGAGAAGGAATACCCAAACTTTTGGGTGAGGCGGAGTCAACCATGTTAGTGCGGAAGAAGTACATGATGCACCCGATGTTGTGTACGGTGAGTTTCTTGTTAACTCTGCTTCTGCAAGCGTGTTGTTTGATTCTGGTGCTTCGCATTCTTTTGTTTCTGCGTGTTTTGTATCTAAAAACAATTTACGAACGGTGTTACTTGCCACCCCTTTATTGATTCGCACCCTGAGCTGTTCTCAAATGCTTCCTAAAATGTCCTCGAATAAAAATAATGATAAATGGTATTGAGTTCCAAGCAGATTTGGTAGTACTGAAGACCGAAGGATTGGATGTAATACTAGGAATGGATTGGTTAACGAAATATCATGGTAATATATCTTGTCGAGATAAGTCCATGACCCTAATAAATCACAATGGGATAAAGGTTGAATGTCACCCCTGTGGCTCCAAAAGTTGAACCAATGGTTTGTAGTATAGAAGCAAAGACAGGTTGAAGAAGTACCAAGTGGTATGTGAGTATCCCGATGTATTCCCCGAAGACCTCCCCTCGAATGCCACCGATAGAGATTTGGAATTTCTCATTGATTTGATGCCCGAAACTGCTCCAATAGCAAAGAGACCATACCGAATGGCAGCCAATGAACTAGAGGAATTAAAGAAACAATTACGGAATTACTAGAAAAAGGATATATTAGACCAAGTTCATCACCATGGGGATCGCCAGTTTTATTCGTGAAGAAGAAGGATGGAAGCCTCCGGATGTGTATTGATTATCGCTCACTAAATGAGGTGACCATCAAGAATAAATACCCGTTACCCGTGATTGATGACTTGTTCGACCAAATTGAAGGGAGCCAAATATTTTTCAAAAGTAGACCTAAGGTCGCTATTACCAATTAAAAATCCGACTTAACGACATACCAAAAATGGCATTTGTAACTCGCTATGGGCAATACGAAGTTTACTGTAATGCCATTTGGATTAACAAATGCGCCTGCATATTTTATGAACTTAATGAACAAGGTATTTATGGAAGAATTGGACAAGTTTGTGGTAGTATTTATCGATGACATTCTCATATATGCCGAGGAGCATGAACAACATTTGAGAGTAATATTAAATAAACTAAGAGCGCATGAGCTATACGCCAAATTTAGCAAATGTGAATTTTGGCTACGAAAGTTGCTTTTCTAGGACACATTATTAGTGTCGATGGGGTTAAAGTAGATCCGAAAAAAGTAAAAAAAGCAAAAGATCGTAAAGGAAACAACCCACAAATGTGATGGAGATTCGCAGTTTTCTAGACTAGCTGGTTACTATCGAAGGTTCATTGAAGGATTTTCAAAGATTGCCGGACCTATGACAGCCTTTGACTCAAAAAAGGAAAGGAATTTAAGTGGACGTAAGCATGTGAAAGAAGCTTCCAAGAATTGAAGACAAGGTTGACTACAGCTCCCGTGCTCACACTACCGGACATCCATAGGGATTTTGTAGTATACCGTGACGCTTCCCGACAAGGATTAGGTTGCGTCCCTAATGCAAGACAACAGGGTCGTTGCATACGCCTCTAGACAACTAAAGAAGCATGAAGAAAATTACCCGACACATGATTTGGAATTGGCGGGTCGTAGTGCACGCTAAAAAAATATGGAGACACTATCTCATTGGAAATAAATGTGAAATATTTACGGATCACAAAAGTTTGAAATATATTTTTACCCAACCGGACCTGAACTTAAGGCAGAAAGATGGTTAGAACTAATCAAGGATTATGACTTGAGTCTACAAGATCATCCAGAAAAGCTAACGTAGTTGCTTGATGCATTAAGTAGAAAATTATATTGTCACTATATGACCACTTTGAATAGGAGACCAGAAATAGCGGAAGTACATCAATTAAATCTAGAGATTATACCCCACGGCACATTAAATACCCTACACATACGTCCGACATTAGAAGATCAAATAAAGGAAGCCCAAGTCAAGGACAAGGAGATACAACGCCTTAAAAAGAAAAGTACTGACAAAGAGATTCAAGGATTTAGAGTCGACGAGCAAGGAATATTATGGTACGAAAAATCGGATATGTGTACCCGGAGATGATAAGCTCGAAAGCTAATTTTAGACGAAGCCCACTGCTCAGCCTACTCTATTCATCCAGTTCGACAAAAATGTATATGGACCTCAAGCAAAAATATTGGTGGGCTGGAATGAAACTAGATATCGCAGATTATGTGGCGCGTTGCGATACATGCCGAAGAGTAAAAGCGGAACACCAACGACCAGCCAGGATTACTCCAACCATTGCGTATTCCGTAATGGAAATGGGATGAGATCAGTATGGATTTCATAGTGGGATTGACCAAAACACAAGAAGGAAATGATTCGATATGGGTAATAGTAGACAGATTGACTAAGGTAGCTCACTTCATCCCTGTGAAGACTAAAGATCGAGGAAGTAGATTAGCACGGCTATATATAGATAATATTCTTAAATTACATGGAGTCCCAAGCCGAATTGTGTCGGACCGAGGCACCCAATTTACATCCCGATTTTGGAAAAGCTCGCATGATGCCCTAGGCACACGCCTAGACTTCGCCTTCAGCATACCACCCACAAACAGATGGACGCACGGAACGAGTAAATCAGATACTAGAAGATATGCTACGAGCATGTGTACTCACATATGGAAAAGATTGGGAAAAGAGTCTATCCTATGCCGAATTTTCCTACAATAATGGCTACCAAGCAAGTCTAAAAATGTCTCTGCTTCGAAAATCATGACGGAAGGAAGTGTCGAACACCCTTGATGTGGTCTCGAAGTTGGAGAGCGAACCCTATTTGGACCGGATATGATCAAGGATGCCGAAGAGCAAGTGTCTAAAGTCCAAGAAAATCTAAAGGCCGCACAAAGTAGGCAGAAAAGCTATGCGGACACACGGCGGAGACCGTTAGAATTTCAACCGTGGGGGTTTTGTCTATTTAAAAGTATCCCCGATTAGAGGCACCCGAAGATTTTAAGTCAGAGGAAAGCTAGCACCACGATACATAGGACCTTACCGGATCTTGAAAAGAATTGGAGCCGTAGCTTACCGCCTTGAATTACCATCGGAAATGTCGACATACATAATGTATTCCATGTGTCGCAACTAAAGCAATGCTTGAAGGTACCGGAAGAGCAAGTACCTCTGGAGATAATGGACCTACAGCCTGACTTCAATACCAAGAGAGACCGATAAAAATTTTAGACGTCGCCACACGACAAACACGAAGAACAAATTGTATGCGGTTTTGTCGAGTACAGTGGAGCAATCACACTGAGGCAGAAGCCACATGGGAAAGAGAGGATGACCTTGAGAAGGAATTCCCATACCTATTCGAGGAACAATATGAATCTCGAGGACGAGATTCCCTTTAAAGGGGGTAGGTTTGTAACACCTTGAATTTTTGACCGGTTTTAAAAATCACTAAAATTTTAAAACTTTTAAAATTGTGCGTGTAGGTTTATTTTATGAGTAGATTTTATAAAATAAAATAATCTTGCTTGAGTAAAGTTGTATTGCTTGCTTCGCCTTTGTTTGATGAACGTATGGTGGTATCTCTCCTTGCAATCCAAATTTGAATTCTATTTGAATCACCAAAATATCTATTGCAAAATTCTGAAAAGGGGATAAGGCAAAAGAACCATCTCGGGAGCTCATTCCCTCTCTCCTCATTTGGCCGCTCTTGACACAAAGAAGGTGTGGTGCAGCAAAGCCCTGCTCTTCTACCTTTCCTCTCACCATCATGTGGCCGACTGGGTGTCGAGGAAGGCCCGTGCACGTGAATCGCCGGCCCCTAGCTTGAGCTGTCCCATCATCTATTCTTCACCTCCCTTGCTCAACACAAAGACGCCAATGCCCCATAGAAGCAAACATGAGGACACCGGCTGGGGCCATGAACGTGACCTCACGAGGAGCCAATCTCGCCGAGCAATGGACGAACGTGGAGGCAGCAAAGATGCAAAGATACGGAGTCGTCCCCTAAGCCCAAAGCTCATACGCAAATGCCGGGCGAGATGGCTGGGCCGACGGAGAAAAAAATCTCGCCGCCCCGACAACCGCCATTGCCGCGTATAAATCGCCCGGCCGGCGAGCCCCCCCGCCATCACCACGGCCACTCCGAGCTCCGTGGGAGCCTAGAACGCACCATCTTTCTCGCATTTACCAACTCCCCTCGCTCCCCCGCTGCTGCTGCCATTGAAGCCGAGCGTCCGTGCTACTCCACCGAGAGCGCCTCCCGCCATATTGGGAGACGAGAGGGCGATTAATAATACCGTGAAGGTGAGGACCCGGACTACGTGGGATCGGAAGGCGAGATCAACGAAGGCAAGTCCTAACTCCCTCTCTCCATCATTATATGTTATACCATTTATATTATAAACTTATATTATGAATAATTAAATGAGATGTATAATGAAACTAAACTTGTCTTGACGGAAAGCGAGTGAGGGTAATTTATGTGGGATAAATTACCTTGGTAGGTTCGCCTGTGGGTTCCTACGGGGAGATGCTCGTTTCCGTCGTATAAGGACCGGTTCATAGGCCATCTCACCTAGTCTGATATACGTGCAGCCCACATGTCTATATGGGTGGACCTGGTCTCACACCCCGTTAGGTAGAAATATAATTTCCACTAGGAGGCCGGCATGGCAACAGACAATAACAGAGAGGACATGGTCGCCGTGGTGATCTACCGTGGTCCGATCGACATGGTTGCTATGTGGTCTTCCATGTAAAATTTATTGTTGTGCCGTGTGCGAGCACCCTTGTATTAATTTGATGCTATGTGATCATCCATCGGATGCTTTGGGGATCATCCAACCACTTGATGTTCTAGGATGCTTTGTGTGATCATCCTAACGTGTGGGTTTCGATCCCTGAGTAGTTCGTAGTGGAATTATACGAAAACCTAAGGTAGCTCCATCCGGGTACGAGATCTTGTTAGGCCTGTCCTAATCACTGATCATGGTTAGACTGTGTCTATCGTGTGGGGAAAATTATACCCCTCTGCAGAGTTTATCAATTCTATTTGAATAGCCACGTCCTTGGTAATGGGCAACCGCTAGGATGGGGTCCCCTTTGATTAGATTTTCTTGAAATAAAACGTGCTAATGGTCTAATTGGTTATTTAATGCTAACTAGGAACTGGCGAGAAGGATGATGCTCTCCCAGGGCCCAAACCTCACTTATTAATAATATTACTATCTCCACCATCCACCCTTGTTGGGACTTGTTGAGTACTCTATCTACTCACCATTGTTGACTCACAGATAATGATCCCGAGGGGAGCTTCGACATCGATGAGGAGGCGAACGACGAGGACTAGGAGACACGCGAGGACCGACCGGACTTGCTGGAAGGACATACTAGGACTTAGGGTTTCGACCGCGCTCAAGAATGCCTGTGGAATAGTGTGTATCGCTTCACTATAGTTTCCGCTGTAGTAGATACCACCCCTATGTAATAAAACTGCCGCCTAGCGGCGATGGAACATCGTTAGTTTTGTAAGGCCTATGGCCATGTCCTATGAACATTGACTATTGTAAGACCCTATTTTAATATCAATAAAGCTCAGACTTTATATTATATATATCTGTGTCCCATTTCTATATTTGTGTGCGTATTCGTGCATGATCCTGGCACAAATACGGATGCATTTGGTCTTCTAAAATTAGGGACTGACATTTATTGACCTCGTCACTTCGATATGTCTTATATTGGAGATACTGCAATAGTGTGTTATACTGGTATCTCGACCCGTGACTATGCTACTATGTCCGGAAACTAGGATTTCCTAGAGGGCACTAATATCATAGTCGGTGCTCCTGATACAAGGTAACCTACAATTGTTGTATTCTCTTTTCTTGATCTTTATATACATAATTCATGTTGACACTTTCACCACCAATAGCTATCTCTTGATTTTAGTTGGAATTCTCCAACCCAACCCTTGTTGCTTAATGAAATTCCTACAACTCAATATGCTTGATACATTTCCTTTTCCATTACTTAACCCAAGTCTTAAATCTCGGGACGAGATTTCTTTTTAAAGGGATATAATGTAACACCCCTGGTGTTACATTAACCTAAACCCACCATGTCATCATATTATGCATTAAGCATCATTCAGTTAATCACCAAGCATTAAGTGCATTAGTGCATTTCATGGTGTAATGACCCTTGCATAAGTAATGCCTTGTCTTGTATGCCAAGTGTGTTTTAAGATGTTAATCATGCCTAATGATTTTTAGTATAGGTTGCTATGCATGCCAATTAGAATAATGTGGCAAAGCAATTAAATTTCACTTACATGCTTTATCAAGTTTATAAAAGTGATTAAACTAAAAGCAACCTTGGAGTGATTAAGTGTTTGGCTAAATATGTTTAACATCCTAAGCATGTTTTACAAGTCAAATGATGTAAAAGAAAGAATCAAATTGGAATTCAGAATCCGAATCCCAAACCCTAACCCTAGTTGGTTAAGTGTTGGAATTTGTATTCCAAGTTCATTTTTGAGAAGCTAACCATAATTAATTTTGTAAATAAAAGTTGCCAAACTTTGGCACCTTTTCGAAGTATGAACTTTGTACTTTGAAAGTATGCCATTGGTTGGGTTTGAGAAGTATCACAACATCATTAATTAATTGCCCAAAGATTCAATTTGAAAAGTATCACAACATCATTAATTAATTGCCCAAAGATTCAATTTGAAAGTATGCCATATGTGATCCTCATGTTGTGTAGTTTTATAGAAAAATATGTTTGCAGCATATTAAGTACTTTTGTCATGCTCAATAATTCCATGTTTTAATTAATAAATGCATAGTCTTTGATTTTTGTAGGGTAGTATATTAATCCAAAAATCATGAAACTTTAGGGTTAGGATTGTCATGCTAAAAAGAACCTCCACTAAAATTTTGGTACTGTTTTGAATAAGTTTGTTTTAATAACTAATTCTAGCCTTGTTTGATGACCACAAAAATGATTAATAAAATAACCATTAATTGATTAGTTTTCTAATTAAAATGTTGGATGAGTTGTGGTATTGTTAGTCCATGGATCAGCAAAACCTCCCTGGTCCATGGCATTGTTTTATATAGACTAAATATAGAGTTTGCTCACATGCTTAATAATTAATAAAATGATTTAAGTAATTTATGAATGCAACACTTAGGATTGATTTCCCTTTTAGTATGATTTGAAGACCATGAAACCATTACTACCCTAATGATTCATGGCTTGGTCGTATAGTAATAGTAGTAGTCATCATCACATGTTTAGTAGTAGTTAATTAATTAAGTAGTTAATTAATTAGTAAGTGTAATTAGCGGCTTTCAACAACCTGTAAAAAATGATTAAGAAATTAGTGGTTAACCTTAATCACTCTAGGATTGATTGAGTTTGAGATTGAGTGATGACCCTAGGTCATTAACCCTGATGACTTTCGGCAATTCATTTACGTTGATTGTGTACTGCTATTTATGATCTTTTGATGTAACTTTACCGTGAAGGAAAGTTGTACTCGAGATAATACAGAGTTAAGTTGTTTCATTCATATTGCATCATCTAGCATCATGTCATATATGTCATTATATTAGGCATGCATTATTATCACGTGTAGTGATCGTGAGAGCAAGGTTCGTGTTGATCAAGTTCGGAGAAGGTTTCCGTGCATCAAGCTTCGGAGAAGGTTCGTGTTGATCCAAATCCCGAAGAGAGGAATCCACTCAAGGTGTCACTATCAAGATTAACAACTAACCTTCTCTCGCAACGTAGGCAAGCCCCGGATGCATTCAAACCCCGCCTTTGAATTTCGAAAAGTCTTTATGATTTTATGTGGATGATATGATGCATTAAGTGTAGGAGTTATGTGATATCCTATTTGATGCATTTACCGTACCTTGTGATACTATCCTGGATACCTGTTTTGATTTCGAAAATGTTTAGTACATGCTTAGTCCTGCTACTAGCATAGGCTTTTGTGAAATGTTTTAAAAGTTGATAACAATATCATCTCGGAGAAAGTATTCAAAACTTGATGTTGCTTGTCGCCTACTCTTCACCTTGGCCGGGTCAGGGGTACGCACAAGAACATGATGAGTAAATCGAGACGCCGGTGGAGTGACTTGCATCAGGATGGGCTAGTGCCCTGGTGTAGTGTCGTCCACTTGTGTCGGTTAAGGACCATTCGTTGTGGTGATCCTGTGGTCAACAGGGTTATTGGATAGTACTAGTCGCATGCTAATGGCGGTAAGCTCCCTTGTATGATTCATGCGAGAATGGACAACTGGGACGGAAGTAGCGTGTACCCACACTACGGCCGCACCGTCGACCAGTTAGGCCGACGGCGTAGGGAGATGGTGTACTGTACTCTTGTGGCTAGGACCCGTTCTGGCAGGGAGAAATGCAAGCGTGAGTTGATGTATGTAAGATGTTCGGTCCTGCATACATCGTGTGGCTAGGAAGCCCCAGCTGGGTATATAAAGCAATTTAAATCGTCGTTGCTCCATGATATGGGAGACATGACTAAGCGTCAGCATCGTAGTAATGATGAAAGTGGTTGAGACTGGAAAGTTTTAAAAATTGTTATATGGATGATAAGTGTGTGATATAAAGTAGGATAATCAAAATGAAAAGTAAGGATCAACTTTAGTCGCTTGTGGCAAAGGTGTATTTGATTCTTGCTAAAGCCTCACCTTGATTCCTATTAGCCAGCATTCCTGAGTCTTCTCCCCAATTTTTTTTGTCAGGTAAGTGTTGCGGAGTACTTTTGTACTCAGGGTTTGTTTGACCCCTGTTGCAGGTGCTGACTAGTGAAGCTAACTTCGGTCATACCAAGGGCTTGGCATGATCAAATCCCTTCATGCGAGACGTTCTCTTACCAGTGTTCTATGGTTCTTCTTGCTTCCGTAAACTTCGCTTAAGTTTTATTTAATCAAACTCGATCAAGTGTTGTCATATCTTTTGTAAATCTTCCACTACTCGTTGTATTTGGATAAAAATGATTGTAATACTACAATATCTTGTAAGAAGTCGATATTGGAGAATCGTGGTGTCATCAGGGTTTCACCCGACAGAGCTTTTTAAATTATGTGGTACGCAAGCATAGCTGACAGAGGTCTTAGGGACAATATCAGGTGCTTGTGGTCCATATAATTTAGAAGGTTCTGCCACAGAATGGTATCAGAGCTATTCTTACAAAGATACTTGTAGTATTACTTTGCGAAAACTTCAAAATAAGTTTACAATTAAAAGTTTTTGATGAAACAATATTAAAACTTGTCTCCTGATCTTTCTAAAGTTTCTGCAAGCTGTCAAGAAGACTTTTCAGACAATCTGGAGCCACAATGTTGAAGAGTCTCCAAGTATTCTCACAGAAGTCTACTGAAGAGTCAGCTTCATCGACAATACCTTGCCAAGAGTCTTTCTGTATCTCGTCTCACTCTGCAAGACTAGTGAGTAAAGTATTGCCCTATAGTGAGTTGTGAGTGGTGTGCTAATTAACGTTGTGAAGACCTATAGGACGAGCATGCATCATACCCATCATATAAAATAAAGGTAACATGTTCTTCATAAATCCAACCATAGCTATTGTTCTTATAGCTGTTAAGATCCCACTAATCTCGTCCTGTATCTCGCTTTGCTAAGAAACTTTTGCTTAGCAAATACTTGAAGACAACTTTGATTTCTTCGCCTATGCGTGTGTCTTACCTTGGTCTTTCTAGTTTCAACACACGCCAATTGCTTGACCTCGTTATTTCGATATGTGTCATGTGGGAGTTACCGAAATTATGTTTATGGTGGTATCATGATCCACGATCTCGATACAAATAAGAAACCTGGGTCTCCCCGTGTGCCGCAGCCCACATGAGTTACTTCTTTGGCGCTTCGTTTGTATTGAGATCAATGATCATCCTTCATCGCCACAATTTAAGTGTTTCCTTGGGATCATTCTTCGAATCCCAACTTCTTGTATATGTGAAGCTTATTTCTTGTGTATCCTAAAAAATTCGTTAAGTTTTAGCCTTGCAATCATATCTTAATCTTGGTTGTAACTCTGAAACCAACTCTCTTGCTTTATGAATTTTTTTTGAAATTTAATGTGTTTGACACATTTCCTTTTCCATTACTCAAACCCCACCCTTCTTAGGTCTTTTCCACTGTGTGTCACTTTGGTCTTTTTAGTCTTGACACATGCTACTTTATTGACCTTGTCACTTCGATATGTCTTATATTGAGATACTTTGCAATAGTGTGTTATACTTGGTATCTCGACCCGTGACTATGCTACTATGTCCCGAAACTAGGATTTCCTAGAGGGCACTAATATCATAGTCGGTGCTCCCCGATACAAGGTAACCTACCATTGTTGTATTCTCTTTTCTTGATCTTTATATACGTAATTCCTATTGACACTGTCACCACCAATAGCTATCTCTTGATTTTAGTTGGAATTCTCCAACCCAACCCTTGTTGCTTAATGAAACTCCTACAACTCAATATGCTTGATACATTTCCTTTTCCATTACTTAACCCAAGTCTTAAATCTCGGGACGAGATTTCTTTTAAGGGGGATATAATGTAACACCCCTGGTGTTACATTAACCTAAACCCACCATGTCATCATATTATGCATTAAGCATCATTCAGTTAATCACCAAGCATTAAGTGCATTACTGCATTTCATGGTGTAATGACCCTTGCATAAGTAATGCCTTGTCTTGTATGCCAAGTGTGTTTTAAGATGTTAATCATGCCTAATGATTTTTAGTATAGCTTGCTATGCATGCCAATTAGAATAATGTGGCTAAGCAATTAAATTTCACTTACATGCTTTATCAAGTTTATAAAAGTGATTAAACTAAAAGCAACCTTGGAGTGATTAAGTGTTTGGCTAAATATGTTTAACATCCTAAGCATGTTTTACAAGTTAAATGATGTAAAAGAAAGAATCAAATTTGAATTCAGAATCCGAATCCCAAACCCTAACCCTAGTTGGTTAAAGTGTTGGAATTTGTATTCCAAGTTCATTTTTGAGAAGCTAACCATAATTAATTTTGCAAATAAAAGTTGCCAAACTTTGGCACCTTTTCAAAGTATGAACTTTGTTCTTTGAAAGTATGCCATTGGTTGGGTTTCAAAAGTATCACAACATCATTAATTAATTGCCCAAAGATGCAATTTGAAATTCTTTTCAAAAGCTTGAATTTCAAAGGTGTTTTACCCCTTTCTCAATTTCATCTCAAAATATTCAAAATTTAGGGAAAACTTCAAAAATATAGTTTGTGCATCTCTTTGAGCTCTACAAATTTGGTAAATAAAGTTTTTCAAGTATTTGAATAAAATTTAAAGTAATTTCAAAAGTTCCCCAAATTAGAAATTGTTCCCTTTTTGATTGTAAACTCCAATTCAAAATCTATTTGGTTTCATGAAAAACTTTCTAAATAAAAATTATAGATCTTGAAAAATGGAACAACTTTTATTTTTTGGAGATTTTCATCTTTTATTCAAAATTTAAAAGTAATTTTGAAATCCCAAAAATTGAATTTGAACTCATTTTCAAATTTGAAATGCAATTTCAAACATATTTGGATTCTGACAAAAATTCTTCAATGAAAGTTGTAGAGCACAAAATTTTGAACAATCTGTATTTTTGGAAAATTTTGGGTGTAGTTCAAAGTTTGGGAGTAATTTGAAATTTTCGAAAAAGGGAAGGGGACAACTTGCTACAAGAACCTGAGGGGGGATTTTTCGTTTTCCCTCTGCCTATGCCGGAACCTTCTGCCGGTACTGCTGCCGGCGCCGCCGTGGCTTCTCCGCGCCTTCTCGCGCGGGGGCACGCGGACGGCTGCGCAGGCAACGTCGCGAAGACGCCAGCCACCTCACTGACCCGCTCATCCACTATAAAACCCAAGCACCGGCCGCCACCGTTGCCTTTTCCTTCTCCCGCTTCAACTCCGGCCGTCCTCAGTCGCCGGAGCAATTCACGCAGCGTGCTTCGCCGCCGTCCTAGCCATTTTGCCTACAGCCCCGCAAACTTCTTGCGCTCCTTTTGAGCCACCCAGCACGCTCTATTATCGCCAGAGTTGCCCATGCGCCTACTTTCTTCTTCGGCTCCGGCAGGACGCCGTCGAGAGCCGCTCGCGTCAAGCCAGCACTCTCCAGCGAGCTCCATGCCAAACCAAGCAGTGCCCTGAGCTTACTTTGAACTAGTGATCATCATCGGCCTTTGGGTTTGAACTCTACCATTACAGACGCGGCGGAACGTCGCCTCATCGGCGGGAGCACGCCGCCGAGCTCTCCTCTGCCCCGACCGTCCTCCTCCGCCTCACCTTCGGCAGAGCCAGTGGCGGGCTCACGAGCTCCAGTGAGCCTCGCATACCTTCCCCTCCCTTTATTGTGGTCGATAGGACCTGCCGGCGGCTTCCGCCGCCCGTGCTTCCCGCCGCCCGCGTCTTAGAGCCGCCATCGCCGTCGTTCTTGTTGTTTCGGGCATCAACCGGAGTCATATAAGTGTTTGCCGGGTTAGCCGTAGAGAGAGGAAGACGAGGGTGCCATTAGCGCCCCCCCGAGCTCGCCGTCGGCAAGGTAGCCGGCCGGCGATCGCCGCCTCTTCCATTTGAGCGGAGGAGGAAGAAGACTGGCGTGTGGGGGCCGGTGTCGGCGACCATAGAGAGAGGGGAAGCAGCGAGGCCGAGCTAGGCCGTTCTTGCCGGGAGCCGATTGGGCCGTGATTCAGCCCAGTGAGAAAAGGAAAAGGTTTTCTCTTTTTCTAAATTGAATTTCATTTTCCTAATTTTCATAATTTCATAATCAAATACTGTGGGCAATTAAAAATGTGAAAAAAATATATATGTGATCCTCATGTTGTGTAGTTTTATAGAAAAATATGTTTGCAGCATATTAAGTACTTTTGTCATGCTCAATAATTCCATGTTTTAATTAATAAATGCATAGTCTTTGATTTTTGTAGGGTAGTATATTAATCCAAAAATCATGAAACTTTAGGGTTAGGATTGTCATGCTAAAAAGAACCTCCACTAAAATTTTGGTACTGTTTTGAATAAGTTTGTTTTAATAACTAATTCTAGCCTTGTTTGATGACCACAAAAATGATTAATAAAATAACCATTAATTGATTAGTTTTCTAATTAAAATGTTGGATGAGTTGTGGTATTGTTAGTCCATGGATCAGCAAAACCTCCCTGGTCCATGGCATTGTTTTATATAGACTAAATATAGAGTTTGCTCACATGCTTAATAATTAATAAAATGATTTAAGTAATTTATGAATGCAACACTTAGGATTGATTTCCCTTTTAGTATGATTTGAAGACCATGAAACCATTACTACCCTAATGATTCATGGCTTGGTCGTATAGTAATAGTAGTAGTCATCATCACATGTTTAGTAGTAGTTAATTAATTAAGTAGTTAATTAATTAGTAAGTGTAATTAGCGGCTTTCAACAACTGTAAAAAATGATTAAGAAATTAGTGGTTAACCTTAATCACTCTAGGATTGATTGAGTTTGAGATTGAGTGATGACCCTAGGTCATTAACCCTGATGACTTTCGGCAATTCATTTACGTTGATTGTGTACTGCTATTTATGATCTTTTGATGTAACTTTACCGTGAAGGAAAGTTGTACTCGAGATAATACAGAGTTAAGTTGTTTCATTCATATTGCATCATCTAGCATCATGTCATATATGTCATTATATTAGGCATGCATTATTATCACGTGTAGTGATCGTGAGAGCAAGGTTCGTGTTGATCAAGTTCGGAGAAGGTTTCCGTGCATCAAGCTTCGGAGAAGGTTCGTGTTGATCCAAATCCCGAAGAGAGGAATCCACTGAAGGTGTCACTATCAAGATTAACAACTAACCTTCTCTGCAACGTAGGCAAGCCCCGGATGCATTCAAACCCTGCCTTGAATTTCGAAAGTCTTTATGATTTTATGTGGATGATATGATGCATTAAGTGTAGGAGTTATGTGATATCCTATTTGATGCATTTACCGTACCTTGTGATACTATCCTGGATACCGCTTTTTGATTTCGAAAATGTTTAGTACATGCTTAGTCCTGCTACTAGCATAGGCTTTTGTGAAATGTTTTAAAAGTTGATAACAATATCATCTCGGAGAAAGTATTCAAAACTTGATGTTGCTTGTCGCCTACTCTTCACCTTGGCCGGGTCAGGGGTACGCACAAGAACATGATGAGTAAATCGAGACGCCGGTGGAGTGACTTGCATCGATGGGCTAGTGCCCCGGTGTAGTGTCGTCCACTTGTGTCGGTTAAGGACCATTCGTTGTGGTGATCCCGTGGTCAATTGAGGGGTTATTGGATAGTACTAGTCACATGCTAATGGCGGTAAGCTCCCTTGTATGATTCATGCGAGAATGGACAACTGGGACGGGAAGTAGCGTGTACCCACACTACGAGCGCACCGTCGACGGTTAGACTGACGGCGTAGGGAGATGGTGTACTGTACTCTTGTGGCTAGGACCCGTTCTGGCAGGGAGAAATGCAAGCGTGAGTTGATGTATGTAAGATGTTCGGTCCTGCATACATCGTGTGGCTAGGAAGCCCCAGCTGGGTATATAAAGCAATTTAAATCGTCGTTGCTCCATGATATGGGAGACATGACTAAGCGTCAGCATCGTAGTAATGATGAAAGTGGTTGAGACTGGAAAGTTTTAAAAATTGTTATATGGATGATAAGTGTGTGATATAAAGTAGGATAATCAAAATGAAAAGTAAGGATCAACTTTAGTCGCTTGTGGCAAAGGTGTATTTGATTCTTGCTAAAGCCTCACCTTGATTCCTATTAGCCAGCATTCCTGAGTCTTCTCCCCAATTTTTTTTGTCAGGTAAGTGTTGCGGAGTACTTTTGTACTCAGGGTTTGTTTGACCCCTGTTGCAGGTGCTGACTAGTGAAGCTAACTTCGGTCATACCAGTGGGCTTGGCATGATCAAATCCCTTCTGTCTGAGACGTTCTCTTACCAGTGTTCTATGGTTCTTCTTGCTTCCGTAAACTCAGTTAAGTTTTATTTAATCAAACTCTGATCAAGTGTTGTCATATCTTTTGTAAATCTTCCACTACTCTGTTGTATTTGGATAAAAATGATTGTAATACTACAATATCTTGTAAGAAGTCGATATTGGAGAATCGTGGTGTCATCAGGGTTTCACCCGACAGAGCTTTTAAATTATGTGGTACGCAAGCATAGGCGATGAGGTCTTAGGGACAATATCAAAGCTTGTGGGCCATATAATTTAGAAGGTTCTCCCCACGAAATGGTATCGAGCTATTCTTACAAAGATACTTGTAGTATTACTTTGCGAAAACTTCAAAATAAGTTTACAATTAAAAGTTTTTGATGAAACAATATTAAAACTTGTCTCCCCGATCTTTCTAAAGTTTACGCAAGTTTGTCAAGAAGACTTTTCGCACAATCTGAGCCACAATGTTGAAGAGTCTCCAAGTATTCTCACGTAAGTCTACTTGAAGAGTCGCCTTCATCGACAATACCTTGCCAAGAGTCTTTCGTAGATCTCGCCTCACTCTGCAAGACTAGTGAGTAAAGTATTGCCCTATAGTGAGTTGTGAGTGGTGTGCTAATTAACGTTGTGAAGACCTATAGGACGAGCATGCATCATACCCATCATATAAAATAAAGGTAACATGTTCTTCATAAATCCAACCATAGCTATTGTTCTTATAGCTGTTAAGATCCCACTAATCTCGTCCCTCAGATCTCGCTTTGCTAAGAAACTTTTGCTTAGCAAATACTTGAAGACAACTTTGATTTCTTCGCCTATGCGTGTGTCTTACCTTGGTCTTTCTAGTTTCAACACACGCCAATTGCTTGACCTCGTTATTTCGATATGTGTCATGTGGGAGTTACCGAAATTATGTTTATGGTGGTATCATGATCCACGATCTCGATACAGCGTTGAAACCTGGGGTCTCCTGTGTGCTGCAGCCACATGAGTTACTGCTGGGCGCTCGTTTGTATTGAGATCAATGATCATCCTTCATCGCTTTTCACAATTTAAGTGTTTCCTTGGGATCATTCTTCGGAATCCCAACTTCTTGTATATGTGAAGCTTATTTCTTGTGTATCCTAAAAAATTCGTTAAGTTTTAGCCTTGCAATCATATCTTAATCTTGGTTGTAACTCTGAAACCAACTCTCTTGCTTTATGAATTTTTTTTGAAATTTAATGTGTTTGACACATTTCCTTTTCCATTACTCAAACCCCACCCTTCTTAGGTCTTTTCCACTGTGTGTCACTTTGGTCTTTTTAGTCTTGACACATGCTACTTTATTGACCTTGTCACTTCGATATGTCTTATATTGGAGATACTGCAATAGTGTGTTATACTGGTATCTCGACCCGTGACTATGCTACTATGTCCGGAAACTAGGATTTCCTAGAGGGCACTAATATCATAGTCGGTGCTCCTGATACAAGGTAACCTACCATTGTTGTATTCTCTTTTCTTGATCTTTATATACGTAATTCCTATTGACACTGTCACCACCAATAGCTATCTCTTGATTTTAGTTGGAATTCTCCAACCCAACCCTTGTTGCTTAATGAAACTCCTACAACTCAATATGCTTGATACATTTCCTTTTCCATTACTTAACCCAAGTCTTAAATCTCGGGACGAGATTTCTTTTAAGGGGGATATAATGTAACACCCCGTGTTACATTAACCTAAACCCACCATGTCATCATATTATGCATTAAGCATCATTCAGTTAATCACCAAGCATTAAGTGCATTACTTGCATTTCATGGTGTAATGACCCTTGCATAAGTAATGCCTTGTCTTGTATGCCAAGTGTGTTTTAAGATGTTAATCATGCCTAATGATTTTTAGTATAGCTTGCTATGCATGCCAATTAGAATAATGTGGCTAAGCAATTAAATTTCACTTACATGCTTTATCAAGTTTATAAAAGTGATTAAACTAAAAGCAACCTTGGAGTGATTAAGTGTTTGGCTAAATATGTTTAACATCCTAAGCATGTTTTACAAGTTAAATGATGTAAAAGAAAGAATCAAATTTGAATTCAGAATCCGAATCCCAAACCCTAACCCTAGTTGGTTAAAGTGTTGGAATTTGTATTCCAAGTTCATTTTGAGAAGCTAACCATAATTAATTTTGCAAATAAAAGTTGCCAAACTTTGGCACCTTTTCAAAGTATGAACTTTGTTCTTTGAAAGTATGCCATTGGTTGGGTTTCAAAAGTATCACAACATCATTAATTAATTGCCCAAAGATGCAATTTGAAATTCTTTTCAAAAGCTTGAATTTCAAAGGTGTTTTACCCCTTTCTCAATTTCATCTCAAAATATTCAAAATTTAGGGAAAACTTCAAAAATATAGTTTGTGCATCTCTTTGAGCTCTACAAATTTGGTAAATAAAGTTTTTCAAGTATTTGAATAAAATTTAAAGTAATTTCAAAAGTTCCCCAAATTAGAAATTGTTCCCTTTTTGATTGTAAACTCCAATTCAAAATCTATTTGGTTTCATGAAAAACTTTCTAAATAAAAATTATAGATCTTGAAAAATGGAACAACTTTTATTTTTGGAGATTTTCATCTTTTATTCAAAATTTAAAAGTAATTTTGAAATCCCAAAATTGGAATTTGAACTCATTTTCAAATTTGAAATGCAATTTCAAACATATTTGGATTCTGACAAAAATTCTTCAATGAAAGTTGTAGAGCACAAAAAATTTTGAACAATCTGTATTTTTGGAAAATTTTGGGTGTAGTTCAAAGTTTGGGAGTAATTTGAAATTTTCAGAAAAGGGGAAGGGGACAACTTGCTACAGAAACCTTGGAGAATCATGGCGTCATCGGGTAATCTGTTGTATTTGGATAAAAATGATTGTAATACTACAATATCTTGTAAGAAGTCAATCTTGGAGAATCATGGCGTCATCGGGGTTTCACCCGACAGAGCTTTTAAGTTATGTGGTACGCAAGCATAGGCGATGAGGGTCTTAGGGACAATGTCGGTGCTTGTGGGCCATATAATTTAGAAGGTTCTACCACACGCAAGCACTAGGTTCTGGCACTCTATCTTTTGGTCTCAGCCATCTCTCCCTCGGCCCCTATCTCTCTAGCTAGCGAAGGTGGCGGCGGCCTCAGCCCATGGGCACGGTCGAGCACATGAGGGCCCAACCGAGGGTACGCCCCTAGGGCTTTGACAACAACGCGACCGGGGATGTGGCTATCTCCAAGGCACTCATGTCTCCGATGTCCCTGCTAAGAGCAAGCGCAATGTGTCCAAATTTAATCGGTCCATAGGATTCGGGACCACAAAGCAAGCGGCGATAGTAAAAAATCAAAGCCACATTGTATCCAAATCGGCCGATAAGTGGGTCCCATCAGAACATAAAAAATCTCGGCCCTCAACCTCCCCGATCATTCGCGTGGGTGGATGAAGACTCCGTCCGCATCCCATCCGCCGCCACCGGCCGCTTGTCGACTTCTCCATCCCCGATCTCGCTCATTCCACCAAATCCGACCATGGCCTTTTGTGTCCGCGCTTTAGATCAAGCAATGCCCTAGCATGGCATATGGAAACCGAGATTCGAGTCTTGGCGGTGAGATTTGGCCACTAACTTCTGAGTATTGGGTTGTGGACTCTTGATTCAGGATGCTTGAAAAGTTTTTAGGCGGGGGTTCCATTGAAAGCGCTTGTGTTCTAGAGTTGAATCTCGGTGTGGTGAGAATTGAGTATGAAGCTTCAGTTTTGTAGGTAGAGATAGAGGGGTACAGCGAAGAAGGCCCGAACGACTACCTGCCGAAGCCAAATGTAAGCCAACGACTCTTTCTTTGTTTGTTTCATTGCATGGTGTCGGATCTACAAAGTGTACATAATATTTTTTATTGCCTTCTGGACTGCCCATAGCACTATAGGCACCTTTTCCTTATAGACTGCTTATAGACTAAGCATACAATGTTTCAGCTACATGAGAGTAAATATTTATTTCCCTATGGACGTAAATATTTAATTCCCTATGGACTGTTTTTTCTCAACATTTTAGTTGCTCTAAAGGATGTGACAAGAGTGTGGATGTCTACAGGAAAATCTAAGGATGTAGTGGCCTAGGCATTAATGTTGGCTCACAAGTTGAGGTCATAGTCGAGGACGAGGGTGTCTTCCGTGGCCCGACCGAGGTGGATCCATGCACGGTGGATGTTTTCTGCTCCTACCTTGTTGGCTCGACCTCAGGGACTTCAATGTAGGCCTCCCATCTATCCATCTCTCACTCCTCCCTTGGGTGTGTCATGTGTGTCCCGTGTGTGAAACTGTGGTGTGCCGGAACGAGCCGCTCGACGAACCCCCCTCTTTTTTTAAAAAAAAAATTTGCTATCAATTTTTAGAGGTGAGCACTAAAGCACCACCACTGCTAACATTGACTAACAGTGACGGGTTGACACAGGCAAGCTGTATACCCGTCTCTGAAATATGTACATCCTTATCGGGGAAAGATTTCGCGACCTCCCGACCACTCGCGATCTTGTTCAGTCTTTCCCTCCCCTTCCCTCTCTCTCTCTCTGTTTCCTCCGCCTCGACGCCGCTGCCGCCCGGCCGCCGGCCGCCGCCCTGCGCCCGCCGCCTCCTTCCCCTCCCCATCCCCTCCTCGCAGCCCCCCGTTTCGCCTCGCCCCGCGTGGGCTGGTGTGCCGCCGCCGCCGATGGCGTCGCCGCCCGCCGTGCCGCCTCCGGCCACCTCCATAGCCGCATCCCCTCCCTTCCCCGCTTTCCCTCTCCATAGATCCGCTCCTTCCCGGCCTTCCGGGGCGTGAAGCGCCGCCGCCGCCCGCCGCTGTGGCGTCGGTGCCGTCGCGGCGCCGCCGGCCCGGCTCCCCGTCGCACCCTCTTCCTCCACGGCGTGCCCCCTCCACGGATCCGCGTCTTCCCGGCCTCGCGAGGGCGCCCGCTTCCGCTTCCGCCGCCCGCTGGGGCTGGTGCTGCGGCGCCGCTCATCGCCGAGGAGCGGCTTCCCACCCCGAGCTTGCCACCATGGTGCGGGACGCCATCCATCTAATCCATGTTTCATCCAGAGATGGTGCCTGCGCCCGTCCAAGCATCCTCTTCTGGGTAACTTCTGCTACTAGGTGTATGATTCGCGGTTCTGTACTCGGTGTATGATTCACGGTTGCAGGCAGGTTGGTATTTATTCCTTTTCCCCCTTTCGCTCTTAGTTTCGTTCTGCTGTATAGTGGGCATCAATCAATGTCTACATTCAGTTAGTTGTTCCTGCTAAATGAATTTTTGTTGCTGTGTAAAATTCATAGCACCTTATCGGTCTGAGTATTCCTCTCCAATCTGTTCGTCAAATTGTAGGTTGTGATATTCTGGCTCCATCCAATCAATTGCTCCATGTCAGACCGAGGTCGCAGTATAGGATGTCCTTTGGTAAATTTCTCACATCATGTATAAAAATTAAACCTAATTTGTGCTCTTTTTCCCTGATTATCTTCCTTTGTTAATTCCTATTCTCCTTCATCAGTTCTCTGTTGTCTGCTGCACATCATGTATAAATATTCATCTTAATGTGTGATTTTCTTCTTTGATTATCTTCTTTTGTTAATGATCTATTGTCCTTTGTCAGTTCTCTTTTCCTGCGGAAGGTCCTAATGGATCCCTCTTCTTCCTGCTTCAGGCCATCATGGATTTGGTCTGTAGGCTGTCATTGTGTGTTGGGTTGTGACTGAACCTTCAATATTGCTGGTTGGCATTAAAAACGAAGAACAAAGGCCTGCTTTGTTTTCTTCTAATCCCACACAGAATCAAGCCTGCATTCCCGATTTTTTTTTTATTTTTAACTGATTTTTCGAAGATATTTTAAAAAAAACTTGGTTCCAAACTTATTTCTGCGTATAACCCTTTTTGTAGCGCCATTAACGAAGGCGCTGCAGCTGTGAAGACCGCGCCGTGCATGCCGGCGCGGTCCCCCGTGCCAGCGTGGCACCCTCGCGGCCAATTGACGACTTGGTATGGTGACGTGGCAGAGAATACCGCGCCACCATGCATGGCGCGGTGTCACCTTGACCGCGCCACCATCCGTGGCGCCTGTCCGTCTGGGCATCCGCGAGGTCTCCGCCTTAGCCGGTTCCATCTAATAAATGCGACGATAGGAGCGAGTCCTATACACTGCATGCTCGATTCTACCAAGAACCCGCGGCTATCCATGGAATGATGGAACCTAGTCCAGCCTCGTCTCTCTCCTGCCATCCTGTGTTGCTGGTGTTCTCTCCCTCTTTTTTTAGTAACATGGGCCCTGACTTTACCGATGATGTCTTGTCATGGCATAGACATGGGTCCGGTTCTATTATATTTGAGACAGCTCTGCTACGCCCTCCATCAAGTGGCCAGCAACTCTCTCTCTCCTCTTCTCTCTCACGGTCACAGTATAGCTTGAGTGCTCGACCCAACGGACAGTCGTTACAGTGTAGTCACATCATATCATGTACAGTATGCCCATGCATGCTCTTTCTTATCCCCTTCCTCCGTTCACAAATAACTTTTTTTTTTGACTTTTAAAAACTACGTTTGATCATTCGTCTTATTTAAAAAAAATTATACATATTATAAAATAAGTAAATTATTATCAAAGTATCTCTAATGATAAAATAGATTATAACAAGATGCATGACATTTGTATAAAATTTTTGAATAAAACGAATGGCCAAACACGCTTTTTAAAAGTCAAAGAGGACAAGTTATTTGTGGACGGAGGGGTAGACAGATAGCCTCTAGTGTTGCATGCGCGCCATACAAGAGGGGAGTGTTGCACGGGCAAAGTTCTGTGTAGCGCATGCACGCAGCCAACATGCGGAAGTCAAATTAAAAATTTTAAAGGGAAACCAAATCAAATGTACATATAGAAAAAAAAAAAAAGAATAATTAGATTACTATTTGAATAATCTGACCAATCTCAAATTATTTGTCGTTTTCGGTTTTCGTACCACAAGTTTGACTCGATTTATAGAAAATACGAGCAATATTTATATCTCTAAATAAATTTATTAAAAACTTTATGCAAAGATCTTTGGAAACACGCATGTAGTACTTGAGTTGGGAGAGCCGAGGCGTTTAGGGAAGAAAGCAGTGAACCGGCCTTTGGATGCGATGCACAAATGATTTGACAAAGATCTACTTTATCTTCCCCTAATGTATAGATGCAGGTCGAGCTTAAAAATGGGACCCACATGGATAAAAAGGTCAACCTTTCTGTCGACTTGTTGCTGTCCTTTGCTAATTTTTTGTTTTTCTATTC
Source organism: Chrysopogon serrulatus (assembly GCA_015844335.1). Classification (NCBI taxonomy): domain Eukaryota; kingdom Viridiplantae; phylum Streptophyta; class Magnoliopsida; order Poales; family Poaceae; genus Chrysopogon; species Chrysopogon serrulatus. The sequence goes on along the minus strand of JADLZL010006116.1, from coordinate 303 downwards.
TATGGAAGCCGGTTCGATTCTTTGGACTGGGTCTTGATAGGAGCACCTCCACAGTAGTGTATGGATCCTGGGTTTATACAAGAGCATTTAATGCATAGGACCAGCCCTTCACCGAACATTGTGGACGCCGTGCCGCATGGGCATAGGGTGCAGCAGAGCTATACGGCCGGGTAAAGGAGGGGGCGCGCCATAGCCGGCCAGCGCGACCCACCCACGTCGGCGACACGTGGGACCGCGCCCTACATGATGGCGCGGTCCCGGTGCCACGTCAACGGCCCACGTCGACACGGAGAGGCACTCGCC